>AWOL01S0001222.1:258412-269406 GCA_000715115.1 Nicotiana otophora | reverse complement strand
AAGGAACTCAATTTGAGGCAGAGAAGGTGGTTGGAGCTATTGAAAGACTATGATATCACCATATTGTATCATCCCGGGAAGGCCAATGTGGTGGCCGATGCTTTGAGTAGAAAATCAGCTAGTATGGGTAGCCTTGCATATATTTCAGTGGATGAGAGACCGCTTGCATTGGATGTTCAGGCCTTGGCCAACCAGTTTGTGAGGTTGGATGTTCTGAGCCCAGCCATGTTCTAGCATGTACAGTTGCTCGGTCTTCTTTGTTTGAGCGCATCAGAGATCANTGAAAGACAGCTAGTTATATGCTAAGTTCTCAAAATGCGAGTTTTGGTTGAGTTCAGTTGCTTTTTTAGGTCACGTTGTATCAGCAGAGGGTATTCAGGTGGATCCTAAGATGATTGAGGCAGTCCAGAACTGGCCTAGACCCACATCAGCTACAGAGATCCGTAGTTTCCTGGGTTTGGTGGGCTGTTACCGTCAATTTGTGGATGGGTTTCATCCATAGCAGCCCCGTTGACCAGATTGACCCAGAAGGGTGCCCCGTTCAGGTGGTCAGACGAGTGTGAAGTGAGATTTCAGAAGCTCAAAATAGCTTTGACTATGGCACATGTATTGGTGTTACCCACAGATTCAGGATCTTATACAGTATATTGTGACGCATCTTGTATTGGTCTGGGTGTGGTATTGATGAAGGGTGGCAAGGTTATTGCATATGCTTCACGGCAGCTAAAGGTTCACGAGAAGAATTACCCTGTTCATGATGTAGAGCTGGCAGCCATTGTTCACGCGCTGAAGATTTGGAGGCACTATCTTTACGGCGTGCCATGTGAGGTATTCACTGATCATCGGATCTTGCAGTATTTGTTCAAGCAGAAGGAACTCAATTTGAGGCAGAGGAGGTAGCTGGAGCTATTGAAAGACTATGATATCACTATATTGTATCATCCCGGGAAGGCCAATGTGGTGGCCGATGCTTTGAGTAGAAAGTCAGTCAGTATGGGTAGCCTTGCATATATTCCAGTTGGTGAGAGACCGCTTGCATTGGATGTTCAGGCCTTGGCCAACCAGTTCGTGAGGTTAGATGTTTCTGAGCCCAGCCGTGTTCTAGCTTGTACAGTTGCTCGGTCTTCTTTGTTTGAGCGCATCAGAGATCGGCAGGATGACGATCCTCATTTACTTGTCCTTAGAGACACAGTGCGGCACGGTGGTGCCAAGCAGGTTACTGTTGGAGATGACGGAGTTTTGAGGATGCAGGGTCATATTTGTGTGCCTAATGTGGATGGACTTCGTGAGTTGATCCTTGAGGAGTCCCACAGTTCCTGGTATTCTATTCATCCGGGCGCCGCCAAGATGTATCATGACTTGAGGCAGCATTATTGGTAGAGGCAAATGAAGAAGGACATAGTTGCCTATGTAGCTCGATGCCTAAATTGCCAGCAGGTAAAGTGTGAGCATCAGAGACCTGGTGGTTTACTTCAAAGGTTAGATATTCCTGAGTGGAAGTGGGAGTGAATCACTACGGATTTTGTTGTTGGGCTCCCACAAACTCAAAGGAAGTTCGATGCAGTTTAGGTTATTGTGGACAGGCTGACTAAGTCAGCGCATTTCATTCCAGTGGCAGTTACCTATTCTTCAGAGAGGTTAGCTGAAATTTATATTCGTGAGATTGTCCGCCTTCACGGTGTGCCCGTGTCTATCATTTCTGATTGAGGTACGCAGTTTACCTCGCACTTTTGGAGGGCAGTACAGCGTGAGTTAGGTACGCGAGTTGAGTTGAGCACAGCATTCCATCCTCAGACGGACAGAAAGTCCGAGCGTACTATTCAGATCTTGGAGGATATGCCCCGCGCCTGTGTTATGGACTTTGGAGGTTCTTGGGATCAGTTTTTTCCACTAGCAGAGTTTGCCTACAATAACAGCTATCAGTCGATCATTCAGATGGCTCCTTATGAGGCATTATATGGTAGACGGTGTAGGTCGCCAGTTGGGTGATTTGAGCTCGGTTATTGGGTACAGATTTAGTTCAAGAGGCCTTGGACAAGGTCAAGATTATACATGATCGACTTCGAACAGCTCAGTCCAGGAAAAAGCGTTATGCCGGCCGTAGAGTTCGTGATGTTGCATTCATGGTCGGAGAGAGAGTGTTACTACGGGTATCACCATGAAGGGTGTAATGAGGTTTGGAAAGAAGGGCAAGTTGAGCCCTAGGTATATCAAACCTTTTGAGACTATGGAGAGAGTGGGAGAGGTGGCTTACAGACTTGGACCTAGTTTAGCAGCTATTCATTTGGTATTCTATGTGTCCATGCTTCAAAATTATCACGGCGATCCGTCTCATGTGTTAGATTTCAGCTCTGTCCAGTTGGACAAGGATTTGACTTACGAGGATGAGCCGGTGGGAATTCTAGCCCGACAAGTTCACCAGTTGAGATCAAAGAGTTACCCTTCAGTTCGAGTGCAGTGGAGAAGTCATCCTGTTGAGGCAGCTACTTAGGAGTCCGAGTCTAATATGCGGAGTAGATATCCCCACCTTTTCACCAGCCTGGGTACTTTTCTATGTCCGTTCGAGGATGAACGGTTGTTTTACAGGTGGAGAAAGTGATGACCCAAAAGGTCATCTTATGTTTTAGAACTCAAATCTGAGCTCTTAAGCCTTAAAAATCTCATTTTCCCTCCTCGATTTGCGTGCACAATCCGGGCAGGTTTCTGGAAAGTGTTTACATTGAAAACTAATGAAAATAAGAATTTTTGCCTAAAAGTTAATTTTAGTTGTCTTCGGTCAATATTTTTGGTAAACAAGCCCAGATCTTTGCTTTGACGGTCCCGGTAGGTTTGTATCGAATTATGGGACCTGGGCGTATACCCGGAACTGAATTCGGAGCTCCCTAGCTTGAGTTATGAATTTTTGATGAATATTAAAAGTCTGGAAATTCTTTATTTTTAAGAATTGATTGGTATTTGGCATTATTAGTATCGGGTCCGTATTTTGGTTCCAGAGCCTGGTACAGGTTCATTATGATATTTAAGACTTGTCTGTGAAATTTGGTGAGAAACAGAGTTGATTTAACGTGATTCGGACATTCAATTGAGAAGATATGAATTTTAAAGTGTTCTTGAGAATTTCATTTGATTTGGTGCTAAATTCATAGTTCTAGGTGTTATTTTGGCAATTTGATCACGCGAGGAAGTTCGTATTATGTTTTTAGACTTGTGTGCAGGTTTGGTTTGGAGCCCCGAGGGCTCGTATGAGTTTCGGACAAGCCACGAGATGTTTTAAACTTAGAAATTTTTTGATCTCACAATTGCGAGATCAGGCATCGCAAATGCGAACATAACAGGGTCCGCAATTGCGAAGGGAGTCTGGGAACGGCAGGTTCGCAAATGCGAATATTTACTCGCATTTGCGAGGTTCAGTGATCGCAAATGCGACACTTTCCTCGCATTTGCGAAGGCAGCGGGATTGTGAAGGGCATCGCAATTGCGAGTTTCGCATTTGCGAAGCTCAGGTCGCTATTGCGACACCTGCAGCTGAGTAAAAGGGGCTTAGACGGGATTTTTCATTTATTCTTCATATTTTTAAAACCTAAACCTTAAGAGACGAATTTTCAAAGACTAAATCTTCTCCAAATCACAGGTAAGTGATTCCTAACTCTTTTCTTTTAATCTTTTACATCTTAAAACAAGATTTCAACCTAGAATTTAGAATTTTTATGGTGCAATTAGGATTTTTGGGTAGAACTTAGGAATTTCGAAATTTAAGGATTTAGACCTCAATTTGAGGTCAGATTCCAAAACTAATTACATACTCGGGCTCGGGGGTGAATGGGTAAAAGGATTTTGGTCTGAACCTCAGGTTTTGACCAAGCGGGCCCGGGGTCGATTTTTCAACCTTTTGGAGGAAAATTTGGAAAATTTAATTTTTGAAATATAATTGATTTCTTTAGCAATATTTGATGTTATTAAGTCATTTTTGAATAGATACGAGTGGTTTGGAGGTGAATTCCAAAGAAAAAGTTGTGATTGAGAATTTAGTGGTCTTCGGAGCAAGGTAAGTATTGTGTCTAACTTTGGCTTGAGGAAATAGGTATTGTGTGAGTAATTGCTACGTGTTTTGTTGTTGAATACGATGTATAGTTGAGGTGACGAGCATCTATGTGTTGTGGTCGAGTCATAGCATGCGAGTGAAATTCCACTCTTGTAAATTTGTAGTCTTAAATCTTGTTATCCATGCTTATTGTTGTTGTTGAAATGTTGGGAGACTTGTATCCGGTTCCACCAAGGTTGATAAAATTATGAATATTGATTCGATGTTGAGATTTTAAATTGTGAAAGTAATCATTGATGAAATATTGATTTCTTTGTGAAACTCCTCTCTATCCGTTGTTATTGGTTCTGTGAATTGTGAGGAAGAGTGTAAAGCACGAAGGGTGATGCCGTGCGTGATTTATTTATATGGTGAGGAAGAGTGTAAAGAACGAAGGGTGATGCCCATGCATTATTTATATTGTGAGGAAGAGTGTAAAGCACGAAGGATGATGTCGTGTATATTATGAGAGGTTCAAAGCACGAAAGGTGATGCCGTGTATATTATGAGAGGTTTAAAGCACGAAGAGTGATGTCGTGTATATTATAAGAGGTTTAATGCACGAAGGGTGATGCCGTACCGTTCTATTTATTTATTTGGTGAGGTTGAGAGTAAAAGCACGAAGGGTGATGTCGTGAAGTTTTCCTTGCTGTTTAAATTGCTCAATTCGTTTAAGGATTTTCGGTTTATTTCTGTCTTTTCATTACTTTCACTCTTTATGTTGCATTCCCCCACTGTATGTTCCCTTCCCATTATTTCTGCGTTGTTTCTTTATTTATTGTTGTTGCCACTAGCATGATTATACTGTTCAGGTTATATGTGGGTGTCTTGTCCTAGCCTCGTCACTACTTCGCCGAGGTTAGGCTTGACACTTACCAGTACATGGGGTCGGTTGTACTGATGCTGCACTCTGCACTTTCCGTGCAGACTTTGATACCAACTCAGGTTGATCGAGATTTTGCTATTAGTCCGCTGTCCGGTGACTCAAGGTAGATCTGTCGGCGTTCACAGACCATGAAGTCCCCGTCTACCTTTTATGTCACTATTGTTTTCTTTCATTCAGATAGTTTTATTTCTTTCAGACTATTACTTGTAGTAAATTCTAGAGTGCTCGTGAATCGTATCTCCAGATCCGAGTGGTAGTAATTAATACAGTTTTATGATATTTCGCACTTATTATAAGGAAATAAGGAATTGGTTTAACGATTTTCAAACGTTATTATTACTGAATGGAAATAAGGAATTGGTTTAACGATTTTCTAACATTGGCTTGCCTAGTAAGTGAAATGTTAGGCGCAATCATGGTCCCGTCGGTGAAAAATTTCGGATCGTGACAGTTCTCAATCGCTGCAAGCCTCTATTAGGTATGGTTTTCGATTATAAATTTAGTTTTTCCTTTAGCTTTTGGCTTTTAATTTGAGCTTTATGTATTTACTTATTTCATGAAATTGTTTAATTGTCTTTGTTAAATCTCTATTATGAACTGTGCATAAGTCCATGTATCTTGAATATTTTTACTTTTTTTTCGTGTTGCATTCCATTGACCTCTCAAAATTAGAATGAATCCATAATTCCAATAGAGTATCAGACTCTTGGTCAGGAAGCTTCCAGACGCTTTTTTGTGTGCCCGGGAATTTTAGTTAAATTTTATCTAAATTATAATTTTATTTTGGTCTAAATTGTTATTTTTATGATAATGACTAATGCGTATGTAGTTCTCGTGATTTATGAGTGACTGATCCTTTTTGGTGCGATATTCTTGCTTTCAGACCGATCATTACCAAAGTGGCGAAGTCATAGAGGATATTAATTTCTAACACATGGTTGCCAAGGTTAGTGAGTTAGTCTCTTTTCTAACTTTTTATAAATTTTATAATTTTGAAAACATATGATAGTTCATAATATAATATGACATGAATATTATAAAATAACTTTCTACTTTATATTGTATGTGTTGATATTACTTATAAAGGTAATATTATAAACATGAGAACATGGGATAGACTTTTCACGTCGTCATTACTAGAGTGGTAATATCTAAATAGGTGTAAAAATCACACTATTATCTAATAATCCGAATTTCTTTCAAAAGAAAAGTCTTAGTAAAATTATGCAGAAATAATTTTTTTAGATTTAAATATCTGATAAAATTTTAATGTAGTATAAATTAGGGCTTAGAATCAACAAAATGATAGATGTTTCCTACAAATTGTTAGGTTTATAATATTAATCTTTGTAAATATTTAGTTGTAAAGTATTAATCTAGAGAAAAACAAAGGAAGATATCAATACAATTATTTAATTATTGTGTGTAGATGTAAAATTAGTTTATATTGTATTGTTTGTTTCCAAATAGAAAGAAACAGAAGGCCAAGTGCGAAACCAAAACAAGACATCTTGTTTGACTATTATGATTGGTTACAACGACCACCAAAGGATGTGGTACAGTGGATTAGGCTTCTCTTCCCTTAACCAGAGGTTTCGAGTTCGAGTCCTGGGTATGGAAAAATCCTTGATAGGAAGTGCTACTTCCTCTCCCCCCCCCCCCCCCCCCCCCCCCAATGGGGCCCTACCTAGCGCGAATCCGGATATAGTCGGGCTCCAATACAGGTACCGGACACCGGATGAGAAATTAAAAAAAAGAATTGGTTACAACGCACAATGATACAATATGTTTTTATTTTGTTCATCATATGCAGAAAAAAATAGAATAGAGAGAAAAGAGAATGCAAACGAAAAAGAAAAATAAGGAAAGAGAATGCAAAAATATAAATATGTTGAAGTTAAATATATGCTCTTTTAATTTTAAATTTGAGGATTTTCTAGCCTTTGAAAAATGTCATTCACCTTTTTTACCTTTTAAATAAATTACACTAGACATAGTTATTTTTTAATATTTAAGATAGTCATTTAAGTATCTATGTGACAACCTCTTCAACTAGAATACACATTTTCCTAATTTCTTAAATTTTTGACTTTCTTTAATATTTTACACCGTTTACGTTTAGCTGTTATATGCCTTTCGGAAAATGAAAGAGTGTGTTGCTCTAGTTGTGAGCAGGTACCAGACACACTCTTTAAATTTGCTCTAGTGATACTATATAGTATTTAATTATTTTTTAATTTTAGGATTTAATACAATTAGTTTTGCTTCCTTCTTTTCTTAAAGTATATTTTGTTAACTGATTTTTTGTTTAATTTTTCCTTTATAATGTTCTGCTTTGAGAATTAGTGAAATGCACGAGTAACTACTGTGAGACAACAATCATTTTTTTAATTATAGTATTTACACAAGATTAGTTTTGATTCTCTTTCTTTTTATAAGTTTGTAACTAATATTTTATAAACCTAAGTGGTATGTAAACACTTTCTGGTTTTTATTCCGTAATGTGTGTGTCGTTTTCTTTAATATAATGTTGTAGTTACTCAATAAGATAAGCATCTCAATGAATGCATTTTTAGAATAATACAATATTTATTTTTTAACTTTAATTTGAGTTTATAATCAAAGGTTATATATATATATATATATTATTATCTAATTTTTGATTGAAAGAAAATTTATCGATAATATGAAAACTAGACTATTAGTATATAACAAAATCGAAGGTTTACTTTCACGTTCATAAGGAAGAAAAATAAAGAGAGAAGGAATATTTGACCACTTCTGCATATTTTGTCCCTCAATAATTTATTGATAATTTGATTCAAATTTTAATTCCATTTACAATTATAGTTATTTGTACAATATCGTTTACAAGAGAGAATATAAGAGTTTGGTCTCTTGGTTTACTCAATCATAATATTCTATTCTCAATTTTATAGTCCTCTTATATACTAGAAATCTATGTACCCTCCAAGAACATGAATACAACACAAAGGTTTCCAAATTATGTTGCAATGAATAGATGCGGTAGTCTTTCCTAATGATTCTTTGATGCTAATAAAAAGCTTTGTATTTCATTTATATGATCTTCTAATATAGAACTAATAAATTTAAATGTTTTTATTTGTGTAATTAGTAGCTTTAAAATGAAATTTATGCAATTTTAGTTATAATTTGATTTTTTTAATTTTTTTTATTTCCTTAAATCATTGTTAATTATATAAATAATTTTCTTGATAATGTATAATAAACTATATATAGCATTATATATAAGTATTTGCTCTAAATANATATATATATATATATATATATATCAAATAATTTAATTAAGTAAAGACTATAATTTATACAAGTAATTCATGCTTTTGAGTCCTAAACTACCCGTACTTTAGCATTTAATAGTAGCTACGCACGGACTCTCGTCACCCCGTGCATACTTAGCCTCCACAATTAGCAACAATTATTTAATTTAATCACCTATGGGGTAATTTCTCCCTCACAAGATTAGACAAGAGACTTACCTCGTCTTGCTCCAATTTAATCCACTAGTAGGCATTTTCCTCGATTATCCAACTTTGATCGGCTCGAATCTAACCAAAATTAATNTAAAAAGCTTTGTATTTCATTTATATGATCTTCTAATATAGAACTAATAAATTTAAATGTTTTTATTTGTGTAATTAGTAGCTTTAAAATGAAATTTATGCAATTTTAGTTATAATTTGATTTTTTTAATTTTTTTTATTTCCTTAAATCATTGTTAATTATATAAATAATTTTCTTGATAATGTATAATAAACTATATATAGCATTATATATAAGTATTTGCTCTAAATAAATAAATTTATGAACTAACATGTGAATTAACCCAAATATGTATTGTTTAAAAGTGTTTTCATTCTCATAGAAAAAAGAGAGGATGATATAAGTTCATTATTAGTCTGCTGACATCTTTGTAAATACGTTGATGTATAGCGCGGAGCGCGAGTGATTTTACTAGTTTTTAAATATTTACTATTTCGAATTTTATTTATTGAATTCGTCCTTGTTTAAATTAGGCAAGACAACATCTTTGTAAAAGAACAATAACACCCAAAAAATTAAAGTAGGAAAGTTTCGTCCACTTAGAATCTTTTTACATTTAAGAGACTTTATTCTTTGTATAAAATTATAACAAAATAATTTTTTATAATTTTATTATTTTCGTAACAAGAAAAAAAGTTAATTGAAAGAGAATAAACATAAAACTACATATAAAGTATCGTGCACTTAGAACTCCTTTTAAGTTTGGGATTGCTTATTCTAATGTGATAGAATAATAAAATATGTGTTGCTCTTTTAGCGTGAATATTGCAAAGGATATTCATAATAAACCTTAAAAGAAATAACTCTATAAAATAATTAAAGGCTAAAAATTATCTCATTTAGAACTTAAAGTGTATGCGTACATTTGAATTTTATTAAAAATTTAAGTTTTATTTTTACTTCTAAAAATATTGAAGTTTATTATACATCGTAAACCTAACCTATATTATGAGTAAAAATAATATCTTAAGTAAGTTTACAAATGACAGTAATATGTTTTGAATTATAATTTACAATTATAATCAATAATATAATGTGCTTTAATTTTATATTGTAAACTTATACGTGTTATAGCACAAACTAACTAGAAGTGAAAACAAAGATAAGATTTTAAAATTTATATATCGGAACTAATAGTAATAAATTGTACAAATTTCTTTATAAAACTTTAAGGTAATTATAAGCTTATGTTCTATTAGTTATATTGACTTTTAGCTCAAATAATATTATTTAGGTTTGTCATTTAAATATTAGGAAATCAATATGTTCTTTTATTTTAGATAAACGTCATTACAAAAAATATATGGGTCGGATGAGTCCATGGTCCAACAGTCGGACCAATTATGAGTCATCTCCTACACTGGTTTTTTCTTTGTCAATACATTTATTATTTTCCTTCATGTAACTATACTTTCTTATTTTTATACATCTCAATCTTATTATTATAATAATTATAAAATCAGAAAACTCCCATGCAAAATTTTGATAGAATTTTTACCTTTAAAATTAATTTTACATTTAATAAAGTTTTTATTTAATATGTAAAACTTTGAAATCAATTAATATTATGGTTCAAAATGTAGTTGTTGTGTTCTAATTTTATAATGGTAATTTATTCTTTTTAATTCGATGGAAACAATATATATAGTATTTCTTATAATTGATTAAAGAAATAGAACAACTTGAAATTGGCTTGCAAGAAAGGAAAAAAAAACTATCTTACGTTAGTGTTCTAACCATGTTTGTATTTTTAGAATGAACTTGAAAATACAAAAGAACACTTGAAAATAGCTTTCAAAAGAGATTTAAAAAGGCTTTTAACTCTTCAAAGGCCACGTGTTCTTCCTCTTTGTCACGATCCAATTTCACCTATAGGTCGTGATGGCGCCCAACACTATGCTAGGCAAGCCAACTAATAAATTAAACATATATCGATAAAATTTAAGTCTAAGAAAAATAATAAGACACCAAATTCTACTAATGTGTGTGCCAAGACCTGGTGTCACAAGTGTATGAGCATCTAGTAGATTATACAAAACTTCAAATATTGTCTGAAATGAAAATAGATAGAATTAAAAATACAAGAAGAGGCACTGGTAGCTGCAGGACGGCTTAGAAAGGCAGCTCACCACTACGCCCCTAGATAACGAGGATGTGCGATGATAGGTCTTTCACTAGTATCTGTCTCAGATCCTGCACAAAAAGTGCAGCAAGTGTAGCATGAGTACATAAACAACATGTACCCAGTAAGTATCAAGCCTAATCTCGAAGTGGTAGAGACGAGATGGCCGACTTTGACACTCACTAAGGGTTAACAATAATAAATAGAATAAATTATAATTATTCAAATCAACATGATTCACATAGTTAACAATAATTTTATTCAATTAGCAGAAATAATAAAAATCCTTCAAATGCAACAATTTTCAATCTATTAATTAA
>AWOL01S0001222.1:221569-258328 GCA_000715115.1 Nicotiana otophora | reverse complement strand
TAATCACTAAAATTTATAGGAATCAATTCTATAAGAAAATACTACATTTTCAATAAAAATCCCAAAATTAATTAAAAATTCGTCTGTGGGCTCACGTCTCGGAATCCGGCGAAAGTTACGAAATCCGACAACTCATTCAATTACGAGTCCAACCATACCAGTTTCACTCAAATTCGACTCTGAATCGATACCGAAGTCTCAAAAATTTGTTTCTATGAGATTTCTAAAACTTTTTCAAATTTCAATCTCAAAACACTAATTAAATGATGAGAACAATGATATATTTATGTTTATAGACCAAATCCAAGTTAGAATTATTTACCCCAATGTCGTTTCCTTGAAAATCTATGAAAGATCGCCTCTGCTCAAGCTCCAATTTATTAAAAATGGCGAATGGGACGAATGCCCTCTTTTATAATTCTGCCCAGGCAGCCCTCGATCATGGCCTTGATCCTCGGCCTCGGTCCTGGCCTCGATCACGGCCTCGATCGTCGCTTCGATTGTGGCTTCGATCATGGCCTCGATCATGGCTTCGATCTTGGGTCTCGATCTTGGGCCTCGATCTTGGCCCAGAATTTCCAGCAGAAAGGAAACATTGCAGCAGCTGTTTTAAGGCCAACTTTTGATCTGTTAAGCATCCAAAACTCATATGAGACCCTCGGGACCTCAACCAGATATACAACCAAGTCCTAAAATATCATACGGACTTATTTGAAACCTCAAATCACATAAAACGACGCTAAAACCACGAATTATGCTCCAATTCAAGCTTAAATAAAACTTAAAATTTCCAACTTCTACATTCGATGTCGAAACCTATCAAATCAACTCCGATTGACTTCAAATTTTGCACACAAGCCATAAATGACATAATGGAGCTATGAACATTTTCAGAACTGGATTCCGACTCTGGTATCAAAAAATCAACTCCCCGGTCAAACTTCCAAACTTAAATTCTTATTTTTAACCATTTCAAGCCTAATTTAACTACGGACTTTCAAATAAAATTCCGAACACACTCCTAAGTCCAAAATCACCATACGGAGCTGTTGGAATTATCAAAATTCTATTCCGGGATCGTTTGCACATATTGCGACATCCGGTCACTATTTGAACTTAACTTTTAATTTTTTTAATCAAAATTCCATATCTCGGGCTAGGGACCTCGAAATTTGATTCCGGGCATACGCCCAAGTCCCAAATCACGATACGGACCTACCAGAACTGTCAAAATACTAATCCGAGTTTGTTTTCTCAAAATGTAACGACCAAAAATCTACTAGTCGTGATGGCACCTAACCCAACCCGCTAGGTAAGCCAATTAACGATTATCCATTTTCAATTAACTTAATAAAATAATTAAACAAAGGAATTATCTGAATCTTATACATTCCCAAGGACTAGTAGTACGAATCGTGAGCTTCTAAGAATAGAATTTACAAAGCTGATATGAAGTAAATACATCTTCTATTTGAAAAGTACATAAACAAAGATTTTATAAATCTAAGGCTACCATGAACAAGAGGCAGCTACAACAGAAACATAGGTAAATCTTCAATTCCGGCATCGTCGAGCACAACAACAACAACAGCCAACATCTGCACACAATGTGCAGAGTGTAGTATCAGTACAACCGACCCCATGTACTGAGTAAGTATCTTGTCTAACCTCGTCGATGTAGTGACGGGGATTTGGTTAAAAGATGCTCACTGATAAAACCTGTAATATAAATTAACATTAGAACTATACTACAGTACAACAGAATAGAGCACACGAAACGAATATACAAAGCAATAACTGAGTACTAGAAGAAAACACAATTCAACAGGTATCAATATCTCACCCAATCCTTTCCTTAGAGCGAAAGCCAATAAATCACAACAGTCACCTCAAAACTTTCATAATGTGAGAAATATATTCAAGACATCAAATCCAACGGCATGGCAACACCCTTCGTGCATTTATCTCATCCTCACCAATTATGCGTAAAACAGTACCAACCAAATGACATAAATACCGATAATAGAAATAATAGTGTAGGAAATATGCAATTAGCTATGGAGAACGAGAATGTACATGAGAACATCAGTAACAGACTGAACAGAAAACATAGAGGTAATAACAACAATTAGGAAAAAGGGATGTAACTTCGACTAACTAGCAAGGTGAAGGCATAAAAATAGATATGGCAAGTAAGGAAGTGAACACATGATCTTTATAAATTAGCAAGTAGGAACATGAACGACTAGTATGGAAGAAGACCTACACTTAAGTGCAACAAAAGAGATGACATGGATGAAATCATAACAACAGGAAGTAAGCATGATATTGGCAAGTTTAAGTAAATAGAAGGCATGGTAACACGACAACAAAGGTGATAGAGGATAAGACAGAACAGTAACAACATATCACATAAGAACCATGAACATGATAACAACAACTCCAAGTAAAGACATAAAAATATCTGAATGAAAGAGATATCACAACATAATGCATGTCTCTCGTCCTCACTTGCACGGAAACACCCTTCGTGCCATGAACTCACCATAACATGAAAGCGTAATAATATCAATGCAATGGCACGATATCACCCTTCGTGCTTTTACTCACATAACATGGCACGACATCACCCTTCGTGCTTTTACTCACAATGATATGGCACAGCATCACCATTCATACTTTTATTCTCAATAATATGGCACAACATCACCCTTCGTGCTTTTACTCTCAATAATATGGCACGGCATCACCCTTCGTGCTTTTACTCTCAATAATATGGCACGGCATCATCCTTCGTGCTTTACACTCTTCCTTACCAAGCATATGTATATAAATGACAAACAAGGCAGGAAGCATAAATAACATCAAGGGGAGTATTTTAACGGATGTTCCAAACAAATCCCAATCACGACTTTTCGAGACAACAATGATTCAATATACCCTCAAGAACCATATTATTCAAATACTTCCACAATCTCACAAATGATCCACAACACAAGTATAGAATCTAGTATCCCAAGGAGATCGGCTGTAGCAATGTATTAATGATTAAGCATAGAAATGACCGAATTAGACACATCAATATATTCTAAGAATTCCATCAAATTTGATCAAGTTATAATAAGCTAAGCCTTGATTTCTATCATTTAATATTATGTTCTTAGTTTCTAAGAGTCAAGTAAGCCATGAAGCAGGAGATCACGAAATTCTACAACCATAAATGTAACATAGTCCACCCCCCCACCCCTCCCCGAGCATGATTAACTCTATCACATACATATATGCTCGTCACCTCATATATGTATCACCCCCGCATGTGGCAAACAATGACAAATAGGAGGAAAAAGTCCCTCAACAAACTTAGGCAAAATACTTACCTCAATTCGGCTAATTCAATACTCAATTTAGCTTTTCCTTTACCAATTCATCTCTGCATGGCTCAATCTAGTCAAAGACGACTTAAACACATCACACAATGCAAGGGAAAGCAACTTCAATTAATAAAGGTGTGATTTTTATTCAAATTCTAAAAAGTCAATAAAAGTCAATTCCCCAAGCCCGCACCTCAGAACCCAATAACATTTACAAAATCCAAACACCCATTCCGGTACGAATTCAACCATACTAAACTTATCAAGTTCCAATACCAATTTGTCCTTCAAATCATCATTTTGCATTTTTGAAAGCTTTTACAATTTTCCCCAAATTTTCCTTTAGATTCTCATCAATTTGATGTTAAATCATATATATAATCATGAAATGTAGTTGGGAAATTATTAAAGGTACTTACCCAATGATTTGGTATGAAACTCCCTTCACAAAATCGCCTCTTCTCGGACCTAGGGTTCGAAATATACCCAAATGAAGCTAAGTCTCGGAATTCTCAGCACTTACCAAGTTGCAGATGTCGCATTTGCGACACGGGGTTCTCAAATGCAAACAATGTATCGCAAATACGAACTGGAGGGCCTCCTGCTTTGGTCGCAATTGTGACCCTATACTTCGCAAATGCGGCAGAGTTCTTCGCAAATGCGAACTCTCCCCAACCACCCAGACTTCGCAAATACAATGGCTGCTTCGCAATTGCGGCTGTCGCATGTTCGACCAATACATCGCAAATGCAATGATACCAGTACCAGCAATCAAAATTTATGAAGAATCAATCTGAAACTAATTCGAAACTCACCCGAGCCCTCGAGGCTCCAAACCAACCATACACCCAGGTCTAGAAACACAACACAAACTTGCTTGCACGCTCAAATCATCAAAATAACTTCCAAAACAACGAATCAGACACCAAAATGCATGAAGATCAACTAAACTTCAAGAACTTCTAGAATCGCAACCGAGCGTCCGAACCATATCAAATCAACTCCGAATGGCGCTAAATTTTGCAAACAATTTCCATTTGATGAAACGAACGTACTAGAATCTTCAAGTCACGCATAATAGCCTCGAAATGATGAATCACACCTCAAGTCAAAATCAATTAACTTTGAAACTTCAACTTCTACAACCGATGCCGAAACCCCTCAAATTATCTCTGGTTGACCTCAAATTTTGCACACAAGTTACATTTGCCATTACGGTCCTATTCTAACTTCTGGAATCGGAATCCAACCCCGATTTTAAAAAGTCCACTCTCGGTCAAACTTCCAAAAAAATCCAACTTTCGCCAATTCAAGACTAATTCGACTACGGACCTTCAAATTACAATCCGGACGCGCTCCTAAGTCCAAAATCACCCAACGGAGCTAACGGAACGGACATAACTCCATTCCGAGGTCAAATGCTAAAAAGTCAAACTTGGTCAGGTCTTGCAACTTAGAGCTTAAATTTTGAAGTTCATTCTTCTAAATCGATTCTGGATAACTTGAAAACTAACACCGACGGTTTATGCAAGTCATAATACATCATGCGGAGATACTCGAGCCCTCAAAACATTGAGAGAAGTGCAGATCTTCAAAATGACCAGTCGGGTCGTTACATCCTCCACCACTTAAACACACGTTCGTCCTCGAACGTGCCAGGAGTCATTCCGAAGCTATCAAATCACGGTGTAACCTTACTATGCATAAACTCGGGGGTGATCCCACGTCACCTTGCTCCACATAAGCCCGCCAACACCACACCATTAGAGATCCTTATTTCAACCTTGGTCCTGAAACCTTAGAACCTAATCTTTATCATCCAAAATTCATTACAAGACCCGAATCCCACATCTATATATTGTATAAGTCTGAACAAGCTGTATCAAGTCATAACCATAATCCAAGATGTAATCATATGATATATCCCATCACTTCGACACTCACAGTAGGAACTGCTGACCACCATTACTGCCCAAAACAAATTCGATGCCGGTAGCAACCTCATATCGATTAGAACCTCATTCAAAACCTTCATGCCCTATCGATGATGAAAGAAACACGCATAACCGCTTAACCACTCATCTGATCAATAAGCCAAGAAACTCACTCGCCCGACCAGGCCATTGTCCACATCCTCAACAAAATATAGTGTTAGTATTCCAAACCTTCCTCATCCCAATACAATAGCACAAATCTCAGGTCTAGAAAAATATGAGCAGCCACACCGACAAGTATCAACAATAATCATATGGATCCTTACACAATCCGATTCTGTACAATAATAACAGATAACAGTAAGAAAACTAAATAGGAAGACTACTAAGCAAGTTAAGCAGGCAGGGAAATTTATGAACTATTTTCAACGAGGTGAAAGCAAAGATACACGAAATAGGAATAAGGAGTCACATTTCATCACTGTACCGTTGCGGCGTGTAATCCAGTCCCATCATATCAATCCTCATAGGGTACTCATCGAGCCATAATACTCGGGCTAACTGATCACATGTGCGTCAATATCAAGTACAACCGAGTGCAAAAAATATAACTGTGGGAAAATCATTAGGAACAAACAATTCTGAGAAAGACAAGCACAACTATGGTGCAATAAGCAAATCAACATCTCAAAGGTCATCTCGCCCATAATGCCATGAGGCCTAAACTGAATTACAGTATGCGCGCGAAGAATCATATAACCCTCACAACCCGTCATAGTATAAGAGAGAAACATATACCATAAACCAAGGTGCGAATAACATCCATTCCGCCCGATGATATACATGTGATAACAACTGCGCAAGAACAAACAAATCCGATCCAATACAGAATACACATTCTCATTAGGCTCAAAAGCAACTCCCAAACAAATTTCCGATCATCCCCAACATGTAATAAACCTTCCAAAAGTCTATAGCAACCTTTCCATAACACCTACCATCAATTATCCAATCCTCTACATTTCTTCACAACTCGCAATCAAGGAATAGTCTGCCGACAAGAACATTCAGTCTCTGAGCCTCACGAATACCAGAATCTTCATACCCAATCTCAAAACTGCTACTTAAATGGCTGATACGTGACTCATACTCCATCATCTCACAGAAAATCACCCATAAGTCAAAACACATCGTACCTGCCAACAGGCGAACTCTCCCCCAGTGGAAACACATGGTGCCAGCAAAACCTTAAACAGCCGAAATCGTCCGTGTCATCAAGAACTCATATACTCCCCTCTGAAACTATCTGCAACCTCGTACGTGCAACTTTTTAACCCCACACGGCACATTGCCTCTAACATGCTAACTCGCAACACTACGAAAATCTCATAGTCAACTTTGAACCATAAGCAAACTGAACACCTCATCAACCGAGAATCTTTCATTTAACTCAATCCAGGAGAACACCACCATACACAATATAGCTTCTATACCTGTGGTAAACACCAACCCCGACCCTGGTCATAACCATGATAAATTCTTCAGAACTCAGTATCACATAATCAAGTAATCAGAACCAATCACCTCTAAATCAACCGGGTCACGCAGGCTGCCAACCCGAAAGTAACTCAATCTGATATACCGCCTTGAGGGAACTTCCTGGGAACCCGAAGCCATTTCTTGCATCACTCCAACATTGACATATAGACCTTTCTTGACAAGGAAATACCGCAGATCCGATTACCATTCTCTACCGATTTCAAGTCTGCCCATAGAAAAATTCAAAAGTCCTTAAAGGCTACATAAGACCTGGAACTTGCTAGAACCTTCTCGATGACCACTCATCTTACTTTGATCTTAAATACACAGCAAATACGCGACGAGCAACCCGTGCTTCACCAGCATATGCCCATTCAAGGAAATAACCAAGCAATCTCTCGGTCCGGAAACTGATACGACCCATGATCTTATAATCCGATCTCCATTAGCAGACTCCACCACTTAGTTCGAAGCCATAGATCACCTCATTAGTAATCCAAAGTACCATATCTTCACAACACGCCCCGATTTCGCATGACTATTTAGCTGAATACTTCAAAACTCATGCAATGTCGATCATAGAACACCCGAAGACACTGCCAAGTGCTTATCCATCATTGCAATAGTCAAACAACTTCCCCAAATTCTCTGAAATGATAACATATGCACTCCACCGGATGGAAACCTCATATGAGCACACGATCCAAACTCATCATGCAGGAGATGGCCCACCGGTTATACTCAAATCGACACCTTGCCATGAACCCACCTTAATACAATAGCCTAGCCACCAGTCAATCTTTCCAAATCTGTGCTTACCAACCAGACATATGAACCCGACTCATACCTCAAATGAATGACTAGAAGATTTAACACTGCATCTGCTTATGATGCTAGACAACTCATCGTGATGATAATTAAGCATCCATAGCCCATCGTAATCTAACTGCAGCATCACCGATCATCGGCACATAGCAAATACTGAGTGCAAAACATCATATATGAGCGATTGGGTAGAGTCAAAGTCATAGATTTCAAGCTGAAACAAGGCCGCAAGATAAGGAAATAAGAAAGGAAACTTTTTCCTAAATGCCCTGTAGCCTGCCGAAGATAGGTATGGACGTCATCAAACCGATCCGCAGGACTCTACTAGACACTTGCTCATGACTCGTAGAACCTACGAACCTAGTTCTCTAATACCACCTCTCACGACCCAAAATCTACTAGTCGTGATGGCACCTAACCCAACCCGCTAGGTAAGCCAATTAACGATTATCCATTTTCAATTAACTTAATAAAACAATTAAACAAAGGAATTATCTGAATCTTATACATTCCCAAGGACTAGTAGTACGAATCGTGAGCTTCTAAGAATAGAATTTACAAAGCTGATATGAAGTAAATACATCTTATGTTTGAAAAGTACATAAACAAAGATTTTATAAATCTAATGTTACCATGAACAAGAGGCAGCTACAACAGAAACGCAGGTAAATCTTCAATTCCGACATCGTCGAGCACAACAACAACAACAGCCAACATCTGCACACAATATGCAGAAGTGTAGTATCAGTACAACTGACCCCATGTACTGAGTAAGTATCTTGTCTAACCTCGTCGAAGTAGTGACGAGGATTTGGTTAAAAGATGCTCACTGATAAAACCTGTAATATAAACTAACATTAGAACTACATTACAGTACAACAGAATAGAGCACACGAAACGAATATATAAAACAATAACGGAGTACTAGAAGAAAACACAATTCAATAGGTATCAATATCTCACCCAATCCTTTCCTTAGGGCGAAAGCCAATAAATCACAATAGTCACCTCAAAACTTTCATAATGTGAGAAATATATTCAAGACATCAAATCCAACGGCACGACAACACCCTTCATGCATTTATCTCATCCTCACCAATTATGCGTAAAACAGTATCAACCAAATGACATAAATGTCGATAATAGAAATAATAGTGTAGGAAATACGCAATTAGCTATGGAGAACGAGAATGTACATGAGAACATCAGTAACAGACTGAATAGAAAACATAGAGGTAATAACAAAATTTAGGAAAAAGGGATGTAACTTCGACTAACTAGCAAGGTGAAGGCATGAAAATAGATATGGCAAATAAAGAAAGCGAACACATGATCTTTATAAATTAGCAAGTAGGGACATGAACGACTAGTATGGAAGAAGACCTACACTTAAGTGCAACAAAACAGATGACATGGATGCAATCATAACAGCAGGAAGTAAGCATGATATTGGCAAGTTTAAATAAATAGAAGGCATGGTAACACGAAAACAAAGGTGATAGAGGATAAGACAGAACAGTAACAACATATCACACAAGAACCATGAACAGGATAACAACAACTCCAGGTAAAGACATAAAAATATCTGCAAGAAAGAGATATCACAACATAATGAATGTCTCTTGTCCTCACTTGCACGGAAACACCCTTCGTGCCATGAAGTCACCATAACATGAAAGCGTAATAATATCAATACAATGGCACGGCATCACCCTTCATGCTTTTACTCACATAACATGGCACGGCATCACCCTTCGTTCTTTTAGTCACAATGATATGGCACGACATCACCCTCCGTACTTTTACTCTTAATAATATGGCACGGTATCACCCTTCGTGCTTTTACTCTCAATAA
Organism: Nicotiana otophora; assembly: GCA_000715115.1. Taxonomy (NCBI): domain Eukaryota; kingdom Viridiplantae; phylum Streptophyta; class Magnoliopsida; order Solanales; family Solanaceae; genus Nicotiana; species Nicotiana otophora. The sequence continues at coordinate 248,804 of AWOL01S0001222.1, read as the reverse complement.
TATGGCACGACATCACCCTTCGTGCTTTTACTCTCAATAATATGGCATGGCATCACCCTTCGTGCTGTACACTCTTCCTTACCAAGCATATGTATATAAATGACAAACAAGGCAAGAAGCATAAATAACATCAAGGAGAGTATTTTAACGGATGTTCCAAACAAATCCCAATCATAACTTTTCGAGCTAACAATGATTCAATAAATCCCAAGAACCGTATTATTTAAATACTTCTACAATCTCACAAATGATCCACAACACAAGTATAGAATCTAGTATCCCAAGGAGATCGGCTGTAGAAATGTATTAACGATTAAGCATAGAAATGACTAAATTAGACACATCAATATATTCTAAGAATTCCATCAAATTTGATCAAGTTATAATAAGCTAAGTCTTGATTTCTATCATTTAATATTATGTTCTTAGTTTCTAAGAGTCAAGTAAGCCATGAAGCAGGAGATCACGAAATTCTACAACCATAAATGTAACATAGTCCACCCCCCAGCATGATTAACCCTGGCACATGCATATACGCTCGTCACCTCATATATGTATCACCCCCGCATGTGGCAAACAATGACAAATAGGAGGAAAAATTCTCTCAACAAACTTAGGCAAAACACTTACCTCAATTCGGCTAATTCAATTTAGCTTTTCCTTTACCAATTCACCTCCGCTCGGCTCAATCTAGTCAAAGACGACTTAAACACATCACACAATGCAAGGGAAAGCAACTTCAATTAATAAAGGTGTGATTTTAATTCAAATTCTAAAAGGGCAATAAAAGTCAACTCCCCGAGCCCGCACCTCGGAACCTGATAAAATTTACAAAACCCAAACACTCATTCCGATATAAATTCAACCATACTAAATTATCAAGTGCGAATACCAATTGGTCCTTCAAATCATCATTTTGCATTTTTGAAAGATTTTACAATTTTCTCCAATTTTTCCTTTAGATTCTCATCAATTTGATGTTACACCATATATATAATCATAAAATGTACTTTGGAAATGATTAAAGGTACTTAACCAATGATTTGGTATGAAAATCCCTTCACCAAAATGCTCTTCTCAGACCTAGGGTTCAAAATATACCCAAATGAAGCTAAGTCTCGGAATTCGTAGCACTTAACAGGTTGCAAATGTTGCATTTGCGACAGGGGATTCGCAAATGCGAACAATGTATCGCAAATGCAAAGTGGAGGGCCTCCTGCTTTGGTCGCAATTGCGACCCTATACTTCACAAATGCGAAGGCAGAAATTTTGCAAATGCGGCAGAGTTCTTCGCAAATGCAAACTCTCCCCAGCAACCCAGACTTCGCAAATGCGATGGCTGCTTCGCAATTGCGGTTGTCGCATTTTCGACCAATACATCGCAAATGCGATGATACCAGTACCAGCAATCAAAAGTTATGAAGAATCAATCTGAAACTAATTCGAAACTCACCCGAGCCCTCGGGGCTCCAAACCAATCATGCACCCAGGTCTAGAAACACAACACGAACATGCTCGCGTGCTCAAATCATCAAAATAACTTCTAAAACAATGAATGGGACACTAAAACGCATGAAGATCAACTAAACTTCAAGAACTTCTAGAATCGCAACCGAGCGTCCCAAACATATCAAATCAACTCCGAATGGCGCCAAATTTTGCAAACAATTTGCATTTGATGAAACGAACCTACTCAAAGCTTCAAATCACGTGTAATAACCTCAAAACGATGAATCACACCTCAAGTCAAAAATCAATGAACTTTGAAACTTCAACTTCTACTAACGATGCCGAAACCCCTCAAATCACTTCCGGTTGACCTCAAATTTTGTACACAAGTCACATTTGCCATTATGGACCTATTCTAACTTTCGGAATCGAAATCCGACCCCGATATCAAAAAGTCCACTCTCGGTCAAACTTCCCAAAAAATCTAACTTTCGCCAATTCAAGCCTAATTCGACTACGGACCTTCAAATTACAATCTGGACGCGCTCCTAAGTCCAAAATCACCCAACGGAGCTAACAGAACTCCATTCCAGTGTCAAATGCTAAAAAGTCAAACTTGGTCAGCTCTTCCAACTTAGAGCTTAAATTTTGAAGTTCATTCTTCTAAATCGATTCTAGATAACTTGAAAACCAATACCGACGGTTTACGCAAGTCATAATACATTATGCGGAGATACTCGAGCCCTCAAAACATCGAGATAAGTGCAGATCTTCAAAATGACCAGTCGGGTTGTTACACAAAATGCTGACCAAAGTCAACTCAGTTGAGTTTTAAAGCTCTAATTCATATTTTAATCCATTTTTCACATAAAAACTTTCCAAAATATTTTACGGACTGCACACGCAAGTCGAGAAATGATAAATAGTAATTTTCGAGGTCTTAGAACACAAAATTAATTATTAAATTTAAAGATGACATTTTGGGTCATCACATTCTCCACCTCTAAAACAAACGTTCGTCCTCAAACGGGTTTAGAATTATACCTGAAGTGCTGAATAAGTGTGGATATCTGCTCTGCATGTTTTCCTCGGCCTCCCAAGTCGCTTCCTCGACTGGTTGGCCCCTCCACTGGACCTTTACTGCTGAAATTCTCTTGGACCTCAACTGTCGAACTTGTTTATCAACAATGGCAATTTGCTCCTCTTCATAGCCCAAGCTATTATCTAGCTGAACTGTGCTGAAGTCTAACACATGTGATAGGTCGGCATGATACTTCCGGAGCATAGATACATGGAAAATTGGATGAACTCCCGATAGGTTGGGAGGCAATGCAAGCTCATAAGCAACCTTCCCAACTCGTCTCAACACCTCAAATAGGCCTATAAACCTTGGGATCAACTTGCCCTTCTTCCTGAATCTCATGATTCTCTTCATCGGCGAAACTTTCAAAAGAACTTTTTCACCCACCATAAATGATAAATCATGCACTTTCTGATCCGCGTAACTCTTCTATCTGGACTGTATTGTACGAAGACGCTCGTGAATCAACTTTATCTTTTACAAGGCATCTTTCACCAAATCAGTACAATATAACTTAGCCTCACCGGGCTCAAACCACCCGATGGGTGAACGATATCGCCGACCATATAAAGCCTCAAATGGAGCCATCTCGATACTGGATTGGTAACTATTATTATAAGCGAACTCGGCCAAAGGCAAGAAACGATCCCACTGGCCTCCAAAGTCAATCACACATGCCCTGAGCATATCCTCCAAAATCTGAATTGTCCGCTCTGATTGCCCATCGGTCTGCGGATGAAAGGTTGTGCTGAGCTCCACACGGGTCCCCAACTCATTCTGTACTGCTCTCCAAAATGTGAAGTAAACTGAGGGCCTCTATCTGATATGATAGAAATTGGCACACCGTGCAACCGAACTATCTCCTGGATATATATTTGGGCCAACCTCTCTGAAGTATACGTAGTTACAATAGGAATAAATGTGCCGACTTGGTCAGCCTGTCAACAATGACCCAAACTGCATCAAACTTCCGCAAGGTCCGCGGCAGCCCAACTACAAAGTCCATAGTGATGCGTTCCCATTTCCACTCTGGTATAGTCATCTGCTGAAGTAGGCCACCTGACCTCTGGTGCTCATATTTAATTTGCTGGCAATTTAGACACCTAGCTACATACTCAACTATGTTCTTTTTCATTCGCCTCCACCAATAATGTTGCCTTAAATCACGATACATCTTCATAGCACCTTGATGAATAGAATACCAAGAACTGTGTGCCTCCTCAAGGATCTTTTTCCTCAATCCATCCACATTAGGAACACATAGATGATCTTGGAGTCGCAGAACACCATCCGCTCCAATAGTAACTTCCTTGGCACCACCCCGTAGTACTGTTTTTCAAAGAACCATTAAGTGTGGATCATCATACTGGCGAGGCTTGATCTGCTCAAATAGTGAAGACTGAGCTACAACACATGCAAGAACTCGGATGGTCTCTGAAATGTCAAATCTCATAAGTCGGTTTGCCAATGATTGAATATCCAAAGCTAATGGCCTCGCCTCTGCTGTAATGAAAGCCAAACTATCCATACTCTCCGCCTTTCTACTCAAAGAGTCTGGAACCACATTTTCTTTACCCAGATGGTATAAGATAGTAATACCATAATCTTTCAATAATTCCAGCCATCTGCGCTGCCTCAAATTTAGGTCCCTCTGCTTGAACAAATGCTACAAACTACGATGATCAGTGTAAACTTCACAAGACACCCCATAAAAATAATGCCTCCAAATCTTAAGAGCGTGAACAATCACAGCTAACTCCAAATTATGTACCGGATAATTCTACTCGTGGGGCTTCAGCTGACGTGAAGCATATGCAATAACTCGCCCTTCCTGCATTAATACACAACCCAAACCAATGCGTGAAGCATCGCAATACACTGTATATGTTCCCGAACCGGAAGGAAACACTAACACTGGTGTTGTAGTCAATGCTGTCTTGAGCTTCTGAAAGCTCACTTCACAATCATCGGACTATCGAAACGGAGCACCCTTCTGGGTTAATTTGGTCCAAGGTGCTGCAATAAATGAAAAACCTTCCAGGAACCGACGATAATAACCTGCTAAACCCAGAAAACTCCTGATCTCAGTTGTCGAAGTGGGACGATGCCAATTTTGAACTGCCTCAATCTTTTTGGGATCAACTTTAATGCCCTCGCCCGATACAATATCCCCAAAAAATGCTATAGACTCAAGCCAGAACTCACATTTAGAGAACTTAGCATATAGCTTTTGTTCCCGCAATGTTTGAAGCACTACTCTCATATGTTGCTCATGCTCCTCCTAACTGCGCGAGTAGATCAAAATGTCATCAACGAAGACAATGACAAACGAATCAATATATGTCCTAAATACCCTATTCATCAAATCCCTAAATGCTGTCGGGGCGTTAGTTAAACCGAAGGACATCACCAAAAACTCATAATGACCATATCTAGTCCGAAAACCAGTCTTCGAAACATCCAAATCCCGAATCTTCAACTGATGGTAACTCGACCTCAAGTCGATCTTAGCAAATACCCTAGCACCCTGCAACTAGTCAAATAGATCATCAATAAGCGGCAACGGGTACTTGTACTTAATATTGACTTTGTTCAATTGGCGATAATCCATACACATCCGCATTTTTCCATCCTTCTTTTTCACAAATAATACTGGTGCACCCCAAGGTGATACACTCGGTCTGACGAACCCTTTGGCTAGTAACTCTTCAAGTTATTCTTTCGAAGCCATGCGATACAGTGAGATAGACATAGGCTGGGTATCTGAAGCTAAGTCAATACAAAAATCAATATCGCGATCAGGTGTCATACCTGGAAGATTTGAAGGAAATACATCAGAGAACTCCCAAACTACAGGCACTGAATCAATAGCTGGAGTCTCTGCAGTAGTATCCCGAACATAGGCTAGATAAGCCAAACAACCCTTCTCAATCATGTGTTGAGACTTTATAAAAGAAATAACTCGATTAAATGAACAAACAGACGAACCCTTCCACTCCGGCTTAGGCAATGCTGGAATAGCCAAAGTAACAATCTTGGCATGCCAATCTAGAATAGCGTGATATGGAGATAACCAGTCCATGCCCAGAATAATTTCAAAATCGGTCATCTCAAATAATAGGAGATCTTCTCTAGTTTCATAACCACAGAATGTAATAATACTGGACTGGTAGATCCGGTTCACAACAACAAAATTGCCCACAAGAGTGGACACATAAACAGGAGTACTCAAGGACTCACGAGAAACACCCAGGAATAGAGCAAATAGAGATGACACATATAAATACGTAGATCCTGGATCAAATAATAGTGAGGCATTTTGCTGCAAACAGAAATAATACCTGTAATCACGGCATCTGAGGCCTCTGCATCTGGTCTGTCTAGAAAAGCATAGAACCGAGTTGGAGCGCCAACTGGCTGGCCTCCGCCTGGCTGACCTCCATCTCTAGGATGGCCCGTACCTACCTGTCCTCCACCTCTTGGTGGTCGGACTACTAGTGGAGCAACTGGTGCGGTAATCATAGGCTGCTGACCCTGCTGCACTGATCTACCACGCAGTCTGGGGCAGAATCTCCGTATATGACTGGGGTCCCCGCACTCGTAATAACTCTTCGGTGCGATGGGCTGCTGACTAAGTGTTTGGCCCTGGGGACCTGAATACCCACTGGAAGGACCCTGAATAGCTGGTGGGCGATAAGAACTCTCTGGTATAGCATTGAGATAAGGTCGCACTGGAGCACCTCGAGGAGGTGGTGGTGCTGGATATGGGGGCCTGCTGGACTGCCCTCTCACAAACTGACCTCTGCCCCCAGACGGAGCACCTCTGAACTCTCCAGAATACCTAAACTGCTTATCTCTCGTAACTTGCTCTCGGCTCCGCTGACGTGCACCCTCAATCCTGCGGGCTATCTCCACGACTAGCTCATAAGAAGTACCCATCTCAACCTCTCGAGCCATAGTGGCTTGAATTCCAGTATGTAAACCCGCAACAAACCTACGCACTCTCCCCACCTCAGTATGGAGTATCATAAGTGCATGGCGAGATAACTCAGAAAACCTCACCTTATAATCAGTCACTGATGGAAACACAAACTTTCCAACCTGCACAAGTACATCATCAATTATACCTGATGGCCTCTTAACCGTTCGGTCAGCTAGTTGTAGTAACATTGATGTGGGTCTCGCTCTTCCAGTGCCTAACCTTTTATAGATAGCTAAGGGCATCAAGTTTATGCTTGCCCCCAAATCACATAATGCTTTAGCAAAAGCACAGCTGCCTATTGTGCATAGGATTGTGAAAGTACCTGGGTCAGCTAGCTTCTCAGATATGGGTCTCGTCACGATAGCACTACATGTCTGAGTTAGTGTAACAGTTGCCAACTGTTGAAAGTCTAACTTGCGAGACATCAAGTTCTTCATCATTTTTGCATAAATAGGAATCTCCCTCAAGGAATCAATCAGTGGAATGTTCACTTGAATCTGGTTAAGCATTTCTATGAATTTCTTATACTGCTCATCCTTCAAATATTTGTCCAACTGCGGGAAGGGTGCTGGCAGTCTCTTGACTTGAGTTCGATCCTACTCAGGCACTTTTTCTACTACCTTCTCGTGCACTCCCTCAGCCTCATTTTCAACCTTCTTTTCCTTGTTTATTTCCTCCTATGTTGGCTAGATTCTTACTTCTGTTAGCTCAGCTGACTCATCTACCTCAATCGGTACTAGCACGAGTATCTCAATTGGTCGACTTTCGCAAGCAATTTTTTGCTCAGGGTAAATATCTCTATCATTTCTCAAACTCACCGCCATCAGCTGCTTCGGGCCCTGTTCTTTCAGATTGGCATGTGTGTTTGCAGGTAAAGTCCCTTGGGAACGATTGTGCAGAGCCATAGATATCTGGCCTAATTGAATCTCAATGCCTTTTATCGTTGAGTCATGTGTGTCCACCTTCTCTTGCATTTTTCCATTGAACCCAATCAGTTGATGTAGCATTCCTTTTATTTCAGACAACCCATCATCTTGTCTCACTAACTGTTATTGTTGAGGTTGTTGATAAGCCAGTTTTTGATTTTGCTTATTGTATCCCTGTTTCCTTTGGTAAGGCACGACTTGACCATATGGTCGCATAACTCCAGGATTGTTGTTGTTATTGTACTGCTGTTGTGCTGGTCTATACTGTTCATTATGCTGCCCCCAATTCTGACCACCTTGCCTCTGGCCTCTATAATTTCCCACATAGTTCATATTATCTTGGTAGCTTTGATTGTCACTTTCATGTTCACCACTCCACGAACACACATATGGTTGGTTAATGCATGGTGTGCATAAGCCCCCATTAGTCGTGTCAACTATGTGTTACTTGCTTCTAGCCTGATTCATAAATCTTCTTAGTGAGGATACTCATTTGCATCATCAGAGTGGCCATATTCTCGGCTATGGAGTTGTTTGGGTCCAAAGCTACTGAGTGAACTACAGGGGTGATTGTAGTGCCTCTTGTCATCCATCCTGAGTTTTAAGCCATTTTATCAAGTAAGACCTTACATTCCCTGAATGATTTGCCCAAAAATGCTCCACCTGCTGAAGCATCAACATTGTCCTTCAACCTGTCTACCAATCCCATGTAGAACCTTTGCCCCAATATCTGATATGGATTGCCATGATGTGGACACTTAACCAGCATACCTTTGAACATCTCCCACGTTTCTTGCAATGTTTCAGCTGCCTGAAGCTCAATATCTTATCAACTTGCTTGGCAGTCTTATTGGGTGGGTAGAACTTGTTCAAAAACTGCTTGACTAATTCCTCCCAAGTGGTGATGGAGTTTATTGGGAGCGAATTAAGCCAAGTCTGAGCTTCTATAGTCACCTAGAATGGAAACAACAACAACAGTCTTATTGCTTCCGGTGTCGCATTCAGTTGCCTTTGCGTGACACAAATCTACAGGAATTATTTTAGATGTTATTATGGATCTTCAATGTAAGACCCTGAGAACAGTCCCTTGTTCTGCAGCAGATGTAGCATGTTATTTGTGATTTGAAATAATTTCACTTGTATCTAAGGTACTACAATTGCAGTTGCCAGATTTTCAGTGGTGGGTTGTGCCCAATCATACAAGGTTGTTTCTGGCACAAGAGGTTCCACACCCTGATTGTTCGGGTCATTCACATTATTTTTGGTTTTTTATTACGTCACCCATGTCTAGTTCGATTCATTCCGTTGAGTTCTGTTGTCGTTTGTCTTTCTTATTTGCTCGATTTAGTGCCTTGAAAGCTTTCTCAGGGTCCGGTAATGCTTCGTACAATTCACCAATTCTTAAGGAGTTTCTAGGCATGCACATGTAACACACAAGACTACAAACGTTAGAGTTTCAATATAATGAATTTCAAGTCGAGAAAGCTAATTAAGCTACAAACTATAACAATTCTTTTAGCCGTAATTAATAATACCGTTAACTCCCCGGCAACGGCGCCAAAATTTGACTCACGCCCAACTATGCCTCCTAAGAGGTCTAGCGGTCGTTGCAAATATAATCTGGTTTACAAGTACGGAGTCGAATCCAACATGGAATTAATCTACTAATTACAACAACTAGTTTCGCACGAATTCAAGTATTCAACCTTCAGAAATATTAAATAACGATTTGAGTGTTTACTAACTAAGAGCAAAGTAAGTAAAAATGTAGTAATTTATTACTAATAGAGGAAAGGTTGTGGACAACATTTGGAAAAGTCTAGGGTTATCATTTCCCTTATTGTCAGAATCCTCCCCGCTACGTTTTCTATAAATTCGCCTAAGTATTATCTACCGATCGTGAGTAATTTGAGTGTCGTAATTCTCTTCCGAGTAACTACCACAATTTACTAGACGTATTCTTCTGAACTACGCTAGCTGGCTCTAATTCACCGCTCATTAGGATCGCACCAAAGTTTCTTTATTCCTAATCCCACCCTTGGTATTGATTCCTCACATACGTTAGGAGTGATGTTGTTCAATAACTACCTAAATATGTACCCTTTTCAAAGAAATACACACTAAATAGGCACAGTAGATTGAGAGTTCTTCAATCAGCCACAATGTAAACGTAGTTGAACAAGTAGAGAACAATCAAAGGTAAATCTATATTAAACATAGTAGAAACTCATCCTCCAATAGGTTCCATCAAACCATAGATTAGAAAATTTAGCTACTCATAAATGTATCAACAATCATCATGATGTTTAAAGACATTAAACTACAAAGTACTGAGATAAACGAAGGGAAAACTCATTTGATTTGTGCTCCACCATGCTCTGTAGCCTTTTTCTTCTCCAAAATAGTGTCCAACCCTTTCTCAACTCATTAGAGAAGTATTTATATGTTAGGGTCGAAGTCCTTGTGTCCAAATCCGGATAGGAGTCTTTTATCCCACGACTTTTAATCACCTGGATATACATCTTTTGAAGCCTGGTCTGTAGTGCAGTCAAGATGGCTATAGACCTCGTGAAGCCTGATCTGTAGCGCGGTCAACCTGGCTATAGACCTCGCGAAGCCTGGTCTATATCACGGTCAACCTTGCTATAGACCTCGCGAAGCCTGGTCTGTAGCACGGTTTGGGTACTTGATGCTTTTGCGCTCTTTTCTTGTATTTTTGTCCTCTTTTTGTGCAACTTTCATTCAACTATTTCTTCTGATATTCCTACACATAAAATAATACAATTTAGCTCAAATGTCGCACAATAAATCACTAAACCAACAAAATATAGTGCGAGTAATGTGCTAAAAGTATTGTACCATTTTGGCCTAACATCAGTATGAGATCCCTTTCTTCTTATCTTTTCTATTTTAATATAATTGGAAATACTTTACTACACTTTCTTTTGTGAAAGATTCACTACTAGAAATTTGGCAAAAAATCGTCCAAAAAACCGATCAAAGTAGATCGGTAATGGCCAATAACCGTCCAAAATGCGACCATTAACGTGTGGTCGGTATTTTGAAGGTCGGAAGGGCATATCGATCAAAGTTGGTCGAAAATTACCGATCAACTTTGGTCGGTCAATTAAATTCAAAAAAACAAAATTCGCCGAAAAAACCGACCAAAGTTGGTCGATTTTTTCCGACCAAAGTCGGTCGGTATTTTAATTATGTAATTAAAAAATACATCATTTGAAAATCGAACCGGGGTCTGTACTGAAACAGGATGCTATTCTACTACTAGACCATTAGTGCATTTTATTTTAAGACTGTCTTTTATTTTATTTATACTCTTTAGGTTTTATTAAAAAATAAAATTACCAACCGAATTCGGTCGGTTTTTTAAAATGACCGGCCGAATTAACCGACCGATTGCGGTCGGTATTTTTAATAATAAATTTAATTAGTCGGTAGACCACGGTCGATTTTTGCCGAATTTGTAGTAGTGATTGCTCTGATCTTGTTTAGCTTGAGGGTTCCTTTCAAGCTAATCATCTTTGTATTTTATAGTTTTGGGCATCTTGAATTCTTCGAATGTATCATGGCTAGTTCATGCATCATAATTATTTCCGATGAACCAAAGTTTGCAAGATTTCTAGGCATGTGTTTTTCACATATTTACGCAAATATATTGATATTGTTACTATTTAATTTGCACATGAATTTGTATTTAGAATTACAATCAGACTTCTTTATAATAATTATTCATCATAATAAAGTCTCACTATAATAGTCAAGTTTTTCTTTCGAATTAATCTTTTATGTTATACTTCATCTCTGCATAACAACATTCTACCTATAATAGCAGTGACCATCATTATAACGTTATACTCTTTATAAAATTATCCTTCCATAATAGACCTACTCAAATATTAATTGATTTTGCTATTTTTTACTTCTGTTGCTAGACATTTATTTTGATAATCAAAAAGATCTAGTAATGCTTTGCTGTCATGAAATCACATATTGAGATAGAATCGCTAAGTTAATGAATAATAGATCTACTATTTTGGCCAAATAATTGAATATTAAACAAAATACACCCTTTTTAAAAAAAGAATATTACCTCAATACATACTTGGTAGTTAGAAATAAGTCATTAAATTTAAATAATTTCTTTTTATCTTTTTTGTCATTTAAAAAATGAAACTTTTTACTTTTCGGATAATTATTGTGTATAACAGTCAAATAAGATTAAAATATTAATGTTTTGTTATAGATGTGTACAACAGCCATTAGATATAAAAATCAAAAAAATATCGGAATAAATTGTAAGGCCCCGTAGACCTTATGTTCCGAAGGTCGTAGGGATGTTTAATTAGTAGAGGGTAGATGTCACGACCCAAAACGTAACCCATCGTGATGGTGCCTATCGTGAAACTAGGCAAGCCGACATTATCAATATGCCTCCAATATATAACAAAAATGAGCTAAAACAATTAAATCAACTGAAGCTTTACAAAATAACGGGGTAAAAACCCAAAACACGTACGGAATGATAGCCCGACATCGGGGTGTCACTAAGTCATGAGCACCTAACAGCCAATATGAAACCAGAGTCGACTACAGTCTGTGCCAAATGCCAATACAAGAGAGAAAGATAATAGGAAAGGAGAAACAAGGACTGCGGATGCCGACAACTACCTCGTAAGTCTCTGATAATTAGCCCGCGCACGAATTCAGTGACCGTCAGAACAGTACACACCTGGATCTGTACATGAAGTGTAGGGTGTAGCATGAGTACAACCAACTCATCAAGTAACAGAATTAAATAAGGAACTGAGAAGTAGTGACGAGCTATAAAATTTCAGATCATTTCAAAAGTTTTCAGTAAAGAGTGAACATGCTTTCAAATCAGGTGGTATAAGTCAAATCAGTCCGAGCTCAAGTAAAACAGATATGAATCATCCAGTAATTTCACGACAACAACAGATAACAACATAAGTGCAACAATAATTAAAGCAAGTACAGCCTCTCAAGGCAGCAGTCACTCAGCTCATCTCAACAGCTCATACTCTCAGCTTCCAGCCCGCAATACACACTCTCAATAGGTACCTTCACTTACTGGGGGTGTGCAGACTTTGTAGGGGTTCCTTTCAGCCCAAGCGTTATATCACTACGGTGTGCAGCCCTGCCCCAATCATATAAGTATCCATAAGGCTCGTTTTGGTGTGTAACCCGGTCCACAATCCATAAATAGCATTAAGGCTCGTTACGGCGTGCAACCCAATCGACATACCCTCACATAGTTCACAGTTCGGAACTCAGGCCTTACCTCAGTCACTAACCTCTCCAGCCCCTCGGGCTCACAGAATATCATAATAATCAACCCAAACAGAGAATATAACAAGTATCAACAAGCAATGAGAGGGAACAGATATATAACACACAACTAAGACTGTGACGGAGTACAAGACAGCAATTAGCAGTCAATTCAAAAGTATATGGCCGATGCGGGTCCCAACAGTGATATCATATGGCCTAAGCATAGTTTCTAACATGAAAGGCAGTCAATTGCTCAAAGACAAGGAAAAACAAGTAATAACAATGGCTATTCGACTTTACAGTCTCACGGGACAGACCAAGTCACAATCCCTCATGGTGCACGCTCACACGCCCTTCATCTAGCATGTGTGTCACTTCGAAACACCCACATCATACCAATTCTCGGGGTTTCATACCCTCAAAATCATATTTAATACTGTTACTTATCTCAAACCATGGAAACTCCTACTCCACAATGCCCTTGCCCCTCGAATCAATCTCCAAACACTCTGAATCTAGCCACAAGCAGTACGATATAATTAATATAAGCTAAAAGAATCAATTCCACAAGAAAAATACGAAATTATAAGCCAAAATCCGAAATAGGCTCAACCCCTCCCCCAGGCCCACGTCTCGAAATCCGACAAAGGTCACAAAATATGAACACTTATCCACTCACGAATCCAACCATACAAGAATTTCTCGAATCCAACCTCAAATCACCTTCCGAAACTCGAAATGTTAGCTTATGAAGTTTCTACCATTTCTCCCCAAATTTACAACTCAAATCCATAATTAGATGATGAAAATAGCAATAGATTCATGAAATATAGTCCAATCCGAGTTAGAATCACTTACCCCAATAATCTTCTTGAAGAACCCTCAAAATATCTCCTCACACCAAGCTCTCAAAGTCCCAAAATCAAAATCGGAATCAAACCCTCGAAATCCATTTTTTTGCCCAATTCTTCCGCACATGCGGTCCTTCTGCCGCATCTGCGACGCCGCACCTGCGAAAATTCCGTCTCAAGTGCGGGAATGATTAAAAGGGTTGGGTCCGCATCAGCGTACGTGTGGTCACACCTGCGTGTGCGCACCTGCGGACCAAAGTCTGCTTCTGCGATCTTCCCCTCCAATTCACTTTCCGTATCCGCGGAGCTTCAGGCGCATCTGCGGGCTCGCAGATGCGGAAACACCCTCGAACCTACGTCCCCTGGACATCTCCTCAACTTTCTCTTCTGCGCTCCTTCCTCCGCATATGCGAGTAGGCATATGCGGCCTCCCCATCGCAAATGCAAAACTACCAGATATCAGAAGGCTTCAGCAATCTCATAAGTCCAAAACTCAACCCATTAAGCATCTGAAACAAACCCGAGGCGCCCGGGACCTCAACCAAAAATACCAACAAGTCATATAACCCCATGCAAACTTAGTCGAACCTTCGAATCACTCAAAACAATATCAAAACACCAAATTACACTCGGATTCAAGCTTAAAGAACTTCTAAACTTCTGAATTCCACAAACGACGCTGAAACTTATCAAACCACGTCCAATTGACCTCACATTTTGTACACAAGTCATATTCAATATTATGGACCTACTCCAACTTTCGGAATCGAAATCCGACCCCAATATCAAAAAGTCACCCCCGGTCAAACTTCCCAAAAATTCAACTTTCGTCATTTCAAGCCTAAATTAGCTACAGTCCTCAAATTCATAGTCCGGATATGCTCCTAAGTCCTAAATCACCCAACATAGCTAACAGAACCGATGGAACTCCCTTCCGGAGTCGTCTTCATATACTTCCAACTACGATCATAATTCTGAGACTTAAGCTTCCATTTTTAGGGACTAAGTGTCCCAAAACACTCCGAAACCAAAAATAAGACCTCTCGGCAAGTCACTCAAGCAGGAATAGATATAGGGAAAATAGTAAATAGGGGATCGGGGCTAATATACTCAAAACGAACGATCGGGTCATTACAGTAGAATTAGTTTAAAATGAATTGGAAAGGAAGAAAATGAACATAGCTCCACATTCCCTAATTTCAAACGATCATATCTTTCAATGTATAATGAGTTGAGCTATGAGCATATATATATATATATATATATTAAAGTAAAAATCCTTGAGTTTAATTTTTAGAACTTTAAATCGTTTGTTATTCTAAAATTTCTATAATAAGTTATAGCATTTTCATTAGATAGTAGCAGAATATCCAAATGAGACCCAGCCAAACTGTGAGCAACGGTTCCAAATATGGAAATGGTTGCCCTAGTTGTGGAAAATTACAGCAAGCAAAAAAGGGTAATATCCTGAAGGTCTAGGACAACCATGGCCAACGGTTGCCCCGGCAGTGAACAACGGTTGCCCCAACCATGACCAACCATCCCCAACCATGGCCAACGGTTATTCCTTTCAAGGAGATGTTAAGTTAAGATCATTCTACGCCACTCAACGTGAGTTTTTAACAAGAATAAAGTTAAGAAAATATTAGATTGACATCGTCTAACATCTAGAAATCTCAAAATCCTAGGTTTCTATCAACAATTTGGAGAGCTCTTTAAGACCCAAAACCTAAGATTTTGAGGACAATATTCAAGGTAATTTATTTACTCTCTACTTTAAAATTAAAAATTTTATAGTGTATAATAGCATTTAGATCATATGGATGATGAAGTTCATGCGTAGAATCAATATGAAACCATCTATGGTTAAGTAAAACTTGAATTTGAAAAAAAGAAATAAGACTGTCATTGCGTTAATGGTTTTAGCTTTAATATAGATTTTCGAGATGATTGAATATATGAATTAGTTGGTAGAAGATCTTGACGATTGATTCAGGTAAGTTGTATAATTTTTCGTAAGGCAGGAGCTTAACAAGAAAATGCTTAATAAGAGAATTATCCGATAAGAAATGCTTGAATGTTCTTAAGTATAAAAGTTCATATTATTCGTTGGAAAACTTGTGGTTGCTTAAAATTATGAATTTATTCTTAGTTCATGACACAGATTATCTTACAGAAAGTAAATTGTCTTGCTTGATAACTCAACCAGCTCAAAAATCAGAAGTAATTGAATCTCTTGTTTGATTTGATTTCTGTTATGTCATTGCTCGCTTTGTTCAGATTCAACTCAAATTAGATATATGTGATCACATGTATTTTGAAAGAAGTAGAAAACTTCCCCAAGTATGAGAGTTATAGCCGCCAGGCTAGTTGCTTCACACTTGCAGGTGTTTCACGTCATCAAATTTATGTGTTTGGAAGTAGTCAACCTACCCAAGTGCAAAAGTCGCAAGGGCCGAAGAATGAGCTAGCCATCGTCATACTCGCGGGTGCCATTGTTTGTTAGATAAGATTTTTAGAATACAGTATCTGAGCTATGTTTACTTTCAGTGCTTAACCCAGAGTCATGACTTGTTTTAGTTTCTAGATTTCTTTGCTAATTGATTAAACTACTTACGTTATGATCATTGCCTTTTTATTATAATTGTTTAGTCTAGAAAAATCTTGTCCTTCGCTTAGGGGTAGTAAACAAGGCTTTTTGGGTATCTTTGGAAATACTTAGCTCGTTTAGGCCTGCCACATTGCGTGATAGGTGTTGAGTGTGCAGCTGAAAAAACTCGTGGCTAGAGGCACACTTTCTAGACTCGGAGTACATGTTCTGTTGATTTAATCCCAGCGATAGCTATCCTTCTCAAGCTTACATATTTTTTCAAATATTATTAGTTATTCCCCGGGAATGCCTTGTAGACTTATGTATTAAGACTTGCAGTTACAGGCTCATGACTTTGCGACTGGATTTTAGATAACAAACTCTGTAGTGTTGAGTTAGTGTTCGGGTCTTAGGCTTATATTATTTAAAATTCTTATTATTATTTCTTTTGGATATTATGTTTAGTTTAGACCTACAGCTGGTTAGAAGAAAGTTCGCTTGACGGGTTAGATAGATTGTGTAACGACCCGATCGGTTGTTTTGAGCTCTAGCGCATTATTCAGCAGTTTGAGACCATGAGAAGCTTCAGTTCGGGTATTATGACTTGTACGTGTGGTTGGAATTGAAATTCGAGAAATTCGGAGTTGATTTGGAGAGAAAATTTTAATTTCGGAAGCTTTATGTTGGAAGAATTGACTAAGGTTTAACTTTTGAGTAAACGACCTCGGAATCAGGATTTGAAAGTTTCAACAAGTTCATATGATGATTTTGGACTTGGGAGTATATTCGGATCGGGTTTTGGATGACCCGGGAGTGTTTCGGTACCTATTGTGAAAAGTTGGTATTTTGGAAGGATTTCATAAATTTGGGGTTGAAGTGTATTTTAATGTTATCGATATCCGTTTGGGATTACGAGTCTAGAAATAGCTCTGCATGGTGATCCTGGTCTTAGGAGCGTATCCGGATGTGAATTCGGAGGTCCGTAGGTCATTTGGGCAAAAATTAGAAATTTAGATAATTTTAAGAAGTTTGACCGGGAGTGGACCTCTTGATATCGGGGTCAGATTCCGATTCCGAAAGTTAGAATAGGTCCGTAATGTCAATTATGACTTGTGTGTAAAATTTGAGGTCAATCGGACGTGATTTGATAGGTTTCGACATCGATTATAGAAATCTAGAATTTTAAAGTTCATTAAGTTAGAATTTGAGGGTGATTCGTAGTTTCGATGTTGTTGGGCGTGATTTGAGGCCTCGACTAAGTTCATAATATGTTTTGGGACGTGTTGGTATATTTGGTTGAAGTCCCGAGGGCCTCGGATGGATTTTAGATGGTTAACAGATTAACTTTTGGACTAAAGGAATGATGAGGCAGCTAATATCTGGTGTGACCGCACCTGCGAGGTTTTGGCCGCAGGTGCGGAGCCGCAAAAGCGGCCAGGAGGAGCGCAAAAGCAAAATTGGTTGGGGAAGCCTGAGACCGCAGATGTGGTCAAGTTCCGCAGAAGCGGGACCGCACCTGCGCAAGAAGGGACGCGGAAACGTGGGCACAGATGCGCAACATGGGCCGCAGAAGCGTGGTTTCTCGCTGGCGCGAGACTTGGAGCCGCAGAAGCGGTTGTCGCAGAAGCGACCATATCACCGGAGAAGCGAAAATCGTGGTTGGGCAGTGCTTTCTTTAAAATGAGAGTTCGGTTCAATTTCACTTTATTTTGCCCATGGGAGCTGATTTTGGTGCACTTTTGGAGTGCCATCTTCATCAATTTCAACGGGGTAAGTGCTTTCTTCACATTGTGAATTAAATACATGATTGTTTTATACGAATTTAAGCATGGAACTTTGTAGAAATGGGATTTTTGGCAGAAAACCTAGAAATTGGTATTCTTGGATTTTGACCACGAATTTGGGCATGAAATTGAGAATAAACTATACATTTGAGTTCGTAATGCTATGGGTAGTGTTTATCTTCGGAAATTTTTAAAATCCGGGCACGTGGGTCCGAGGGTGATTTTATCGACTTTTCGAGCGGAGTTAGAAATTGTTGTAAATTGAATTATAATGAGTATTAGAGTATTTATTTATGGATTTGCACATTTATTGTATAGTTTCGGAGCGATGGGCATCGGTTCGAGACGTTGGAAAGGCTTTGGAGCCGGTTATGGAATTTCGGAATGAGGTAAGTCTTTTTTCTAACCTTGTAAGAGGGAAATTTTTCCCATATGTGAATTGAATTCATGTGTGCTCTTATTCACGGGGGCTACAGACGCACTAGGTGACGAGAGTCCGTTCGTAGCTAATAATTATGCCTATGTCTGTGTAGTTTTAAGTTTACACCATGCCTTGTTGATACCGTTATTTTATTATGCTTATTAATTGCCTTGAAAATAGTTGAAATTGAGGATTTCGAAAGTTGAAGGTTTTCATTTGATTTTCGCATTCCGATAAGAATTGAGGAATATTATAATAACTTGAGAAAATCTATGTTCAACCGCGTCGCAACTATATTCCGCGAGTGGTGTAAATTTCCACTACTCTCATGGGAACGGATCGTTCGCCTCGGCAGGTTAATAGATGCATCTATGGTTCACGTCGTTCAACCTCGGCAGTACACAGTTTAAATATTTATGTTGGATCGGACCGTACAACCTAGGCATTGACTTGCGCATGATAACTCTTTAGAACTAATAATACTTGACATTGCTTCACTCGCTTGAGAAATAGATTGTTAAATGATGAAAATAAGATTTGGGAATCTCTATTAGTAAGAGAATTGTTTATTGTTTCCGGTTATTGAGTTGTCAGTTATATTATGAAAAATCCATGCTTAATTAATATCGGTATTTTATTATTAGCCCATAGTAAGTGTCAGAGTCGACCTTCCGTCACTACTTCTTCGAGGTTAGACTGGATACTTACTGGGTACGCATTGATTTACGTACTCATACTACATTTGTTGTATATTTTTGTGCATGTGCATATATATCTAGTGGCCTTGTGAGCGCAAAGGCGGTCATTGCGGGGAATTAGGTGAGCTGCATCCCTTGTTACGATCCGCAACCAGCAGAGTCTCCTTCAGAGTTAATTATATTTTCTCTTGTCTAATTTGTATTCCAGACAGATGTTATATTTTATTTTACTTCCTAGTTGATGCTCATGCACTTATGACACCGGATTTTTGGGGTATTTATGGGTTGTCCAGTATTGAAATTGCGAAAAATATTTTCATTTATTATGTAAATCGCATCTCTTATTACTTAATTAAAGGAAATTATGATTTCAAAAATACTAAAATGAGTAACTAAGGTAATCGTTATTGTTGGTTTGCCTGACAACCGTGTTAGGCGCCATCACGACCTTAAATGGATTTTTGGATTGTGACAGATTGAGTGTCATCACGTCCTACCTCCATTTCAGGCATGACATAATCAAAACTGTTATAGAGAAGTTTCAAGACTTGACTTCATGTTCAAACTAATGTATACTTCAATCAAACTTTTTGTCGAAGCGAGGTAGAAAAGTAATACTCCCTTCGTTTCAATTTATATGAACTCATTTGATTGGGGTTGTGGGATGGGGCTGGGGTTTATAGGGGTGGGAAAAGTTAAAAAAATATTTTGAAAAATATTTTCCCCTTCTTGGTAGGGAAAATATTTTCCTCCAATTTAAGAAAAATACTTTCCAAAACTTTTAAGCTAACCAAACATAAAGAAATTGAAAAATATTTTCCTTCGTACCAAACACACCCTTAACAATTTGAGGTTTGAGAAAAGGTTAAAAAAAATAATAGGTCGTAATTTATTTATTAATTGTCAAAAAGTGTATTATTCAAATCAAAATTCTTCTTGTACAAGTGGTCATTCGAATAGAGATTTTCCAGAGAGAGTTGAGTGGTCCATGTGAGTGCCGACAATTATCCTTTATCACTTCGTGTTATATTGAAGGCCTTAAATCTTTAAACACCAATATACTATGGGTGTTTAACGGGTCGGGTTGACCCAGTTCCGGACCGGCCCAGACCAGTAGATAAGGGCCGGGCAGGGTTGGGTTCGGGGGTAAGGGGTTGATCCGGCTAGCTTCGAAATTCCGGTTAACTGGACCGGTCTAAACCGGTAAAGTCAATTCACTGGTGAACCGGTTAACCCGACCGGTTCAACGGCTATTTCAAAAGAAAAAAAAATTAAATTAACTTGACCGTTGGCAACGGTCAGCTTCCAATTTGACCGTTGCCCAATGGATATTTTGCAAGAATAGCCCTTTTTGGGTATTATTTTTAAAAAAATAACACTTTTAGTAATTACTAATTTAGCCCTTTGAAAAACTATAAATACACCCCCACCCCCCACCCCACCCTCTTCTTCATTTTTTTCCTCGTCTCTCATTTCTCAAATTCAAATTCACAATTGTCATTCTCTCATTCTTCACCCAAATTGCAATCAACTATTTGGCTCTCATTTGTTTTTGGAATTTAATTTATGGTATTATTTGAAGTTTGAACTTTGAAAAATTGACGTTTCTTCGTGGTAACATTGGAGTTACAAAATTAAATTTCAAATATTCAAAACTTCAAAAATTATCAAGTGTTCAATTTATCAAGGAATTCGTGCACTCCCTCCAACTCTTTCTCTTATTTACTATTTTATTTGCATATTTAATTTTTGTTAGTAGTTAAATTTTCACAATATGTTTAATGCTGCAAAAAGAGAAGAAATGCAAGCAAAATTCAAAAAATATTTCTTTCCAATTCATCTGATTTACTTAATTGGTGTTGTTTTAAATCCTTCTATTAAGATGTCTAATTGTCACCCATTAATCAATGCTTTATATACTTATATGGAGATTGGATCAACTGAAATCCCAGATAGATATTGTTATATGAACAAGCTAAATGATTATTTACAATATTATATAATTATTATGCAAATATAATTGATGATGTTGTTATTAATGTAGGCAATGTTAATCCCATTATGCATTGTACTACTTCTATTGCATATGCTACTATGGATGAAGATGAATGCCTTGATGGTTATAATATTTGGTTTACATTTACTTCCACTCAAACGAGTAGCAGGAACATTGATGAACTTCAATTCTACTTGCAAAAGCAAACAGAGCCTCGCACAAAGGAATTTTCACCGCTAGGATGGTGGCATGAGAATGAAAAGTAATTTTATGTTCTTTCCGCTATGACTCGGGGCGTGCTGAATATGCCAATTTCAATTGTTGCATCAGAGAGTGCATTTAGTCAAGCAAGACAACAACTAGGAGACACTCGTCATTCATTGGAAAGCAATGCTTTGGAAGTTTTAGTATGTTTCAGAGATTGGATTAGATCGGATCGAAGAAATCGGGGACGTGAAAATGTTGATAAACCAGAAGACGAGGAACTTGGAGATATATTAACACATGGTAACCCCTCTGAATTTAACACTCCAGAAGATGGCCAAGAAGTTCATATTGATTATGAAGAACTTACTAAGGCAATGCAAAACCTTTAAAGTTCTTGATTTATATTTAATAATTAGACTTTAAATTTACTCTTTTTTCTTTAATTTAGTTGTTGTAAAATGTAAACTTTAATTTGCAAGTTTGAATTAAAAAACGAACTTGCAAATTATAAGTTCATTCTTTTTCCATCTTCATTGTATTCTATTATCTTAAATTCTTAATGAAATATTCAAATATAAAGATTTTGAAGCCTTTCAAATTTATTCAAACATTCTTTTTATAAGATTGTTTTTATTTTTTATATTTTTACTTTATCTTAATATAAATTACGGTAGTTATACAAAATACCAAAAAACAAAAATCGGTTCGGCCTGGCCCGACCCCTTAAGCCTGGAACCGTTCCAGTTCAATAATTCACCGGAGGGGCTATGAACCAATAAAACCGATATTAAAAATTTGGTAAACGGCCCGGTCCGGAGACCGGCCGGTCTCCTTTTCCAATAGCCCGGACCGAACCCTTTTTTTTCTTTTTTTTAAACTCCTCTCTAATTAGGAGGATCTATAGTGTTTTCACACTTCCCCTCCAGTGTGATTCAAACCCACATGACATAACGGTCGTGGGTGAAAGTGTTTTTACTAACTGAGCAAGCCCCGCTTGTTGAATAGGGCACTTCAAACTGTTTGCAAAGCCAGATCCTCCAGCTTATAAGAAAATACTAGTAGTAGTTTTCTGCACATTATCGAACATAACTATATTATTTTATTATTAGAATATCAAGTAGCAGTGTTAAAGTATGTTAAGAGATAAGATATTAAAAGACTTTTCAAAGTTAAATTCCACGTTGGACTTGTAAAGCGTCTCGGTATTAAATCCACTTTTCTGTTAATGTGAATATGAATTAGTGGGCGTTTGGACATAAGCACTATAAAATTGGAAAACAAAATAATAAAATAAATTATTTTTTCAACTAAAAATGATATTTGAAAATTAAAATTGTGTTTGGGCATGAATATAATTTTGGATTGTTTTTGAATTTTTGTGAGTGATGTGAGTGAAAATTTTGAAAAACAGTTTTTTGAAGTTTTTAAAATTTTCGAAAAATTATAAAATTTATTTTAAAATAAAAATTAGAAATTTTATGGCCAAACACTATTTTCGAAAAAAAATAAAAAAATTATTATGTCCAAACGGTACTCAGATTAGACTCCATAAAGAGAGAATAGTCCATTTCACCACTTGGGTGAAAGAGGAGACCAGATTTTATTTTACTTGGGACGAAGACTCTACCCTCTACTAATGGTTTGGCGGTTGGAATCTCAATCGGCTTCCATCAGCGAAAATTAAAACTATTTGCATTAGCGAAAATTAAAACTATCTAATTACGAGTAACTCGCTTTATTGGGAAGGGAAGAATCGTCATATGTGTATTATGTTTGACCCCTATAAATTAATATCTCATGTATTCATCAAGATATTGATATACTACTTTTCCTCAACTGGTTCTTGTGTTGGAAGATGCTTGATACCCTTGCCTGGACAAGATTTTCTTCGTATCATAACTTTTACTAGTACTTATTTTTTGTAAATATCAGTAACAATCCCAATAACAGTATTCTTATTTCAAATGATTATTGTAGATTTGTAGGCATTGTGCCTATTTTTATGGTCGTTTTTGCAATACTGTACAATTCCATTAATTATTATTATTATTATTATTATTTTTATTATTATTATTGAAAAAATGACATTGTATAATGGTTCTCAAAATAATAGCCGAAAAAATATATGTTTTTGGAATATATATACATTTTGTATGTTATATACAAAATTATAAAAAATTTATACATTTTTTTGGCTACCGAATATAAATAGTTTCTGACGCGAGCGAAAAGTAAAAAAACCCCATTATTATCTGTATCCGGTAGGGGTGTAAATGGATATTTAAAAACCGACTAAACCAACCGAACAGTACAGTACCGTACCGAATCGATTTTTAGGTTTTTTTTAATAAAACTATAGGTTTTTATATAAATATATAATTGTACCGATAATTAGGGTAGATTTTTTATTTTATAAAAATAAACCGAAAACATACTGAACCGTACTGAATAAATTTATATGTGAAAATATATTTATATATTAAGTTTAAAAATAATAAATTATTAAATTTTTTCTAGCCTTGGAATTATGAAAAATGTTACAAGTCAACAAGTAGCTAAAGTCAAAATCTCAATTCTCAAACCTATTATGTTACTTCTACTGACACTAAATTATTTCCGGCATATTCACTAGCAAGACACAAAGTATTATGGTGATTATGAGTAGCAAACTACAATGTATTAAATATGCTTCTTTCCGTATAATTTAGATTTATCTTTTTGGATATTTAATCTTCTATAGATTTTATTTCTTAAGTCTCAACTTGGTTAATATCTTTCCACTCGTGTGATTTATAATTTTTTTGTCTTTGCTTAGTTTTCTTTACGTTGTTGTAGAATAGTTGACGGATCTATACTCTAGCCATCTTTCATGTTTTCATTATTCATCACTATTTAAACAGTAAAAATATCTAGCCAGTTTTGTTAAGTCCTATTAAAGTATATATGTATTTGTATTCTACTTCTACTAGTAATTTTACATGATATTAAAAAAATATCGAAAATTAACCGAACTGTACCGATACCGAAGAGAAACCGACATGATTGAGACGATTTCGAAAAGTCTAATTTTGGTTATACATTATTAAATAACCAAAAAATTAGTATGGTATAAATTTTATAAAATAACCGACCGAACCGAACCATTGACACCCCAGTATCCAGTGCACCAATTTTTTGAAAAGACTGCGGTACAATAATATTTCCAACCATAATTCTTGCAAAAAACAATCAGGCAAATTTGCGATCTTGTTCCTACAATGCTATTGTAACAACTGTTTGCTTTTCTATATTTTCAAATTAAGCAGACTCAAGTTTGTTTTTCCACCTTGAGTTAAAAAAAGCGTCCAGACTTTAAGTTTGAAGATAATCACTAGTGTTGCAGCTAAAATGTTAGTGCTGGAAAATTTTAAAAAGAGTTAATACCCTAAAACCCGTTTCAACTATACAATTTTTGTCAGGTACTTATCTAAATTATCGCTTGTTCCCGAAACCCCCCTGAACTAGATCCTGCTTCATAATAAAATCCTTTCGTCGCTTATGTGGCATTATGTGGTAATAAATCGCCCAAGAGCGCGTGAAGACTAAAAAAGTCACTAAAATGGTGTGTTTAATAGCTAATTAGCTCTTCTTTTTTAAAATTTATATTTCTTTTTATTTTCTCCACTTTTTCTTTTTATTTCACCTTCCTTCCTCATTTATTTTTACCTTTCTACTCCATTTTTGCCTTTCTTCCCCGTTTCTTCATTTGAATCCATCCGAAATTCTCTTTTATTATTTCTGATTTTATTTCTTATCTTTCTTGTTTTATGCATCCTCCATTTCTTACCTAAATTTATTTGAAAGAAGGAACACCCTTTCAAGTATTTGTAGAGCATGAGGTTTAATATTTTTTAAGAAATTAGGGAATAAAGAAATAGGACATGTGTGTAGCTATCTTCTTTAACAATTTAGGTATCTCCTTTCAACAATCTTCAGAATTTAGATCTATTAAAACCCTAATCTTTTATATCGATTTAGGAGGAGAAACCCTAGTTTTTATCTCAATTTTCGAACGGAAGCAAGAATAGACAATGCAATCGAGGTTAGAACCAAGATTAATGGAGAAAATCGCTAGTGAGAGATTAGTGTAGCCATTCTCCGATGAGAGCAAAGAGGAAATGACTTTTTTACAATTAACCCACTACCTTTAACCCTAGCCCCTATTTTTTTATTTTTACCATGTAATTTTTTACAATGATATAATAAAGAGTATTAAAATCTTAATTAAGACTGTTTTTTAAATTCAGTTAAACAAATATTCACGTAGGTTGCCACATGGCAGATTTTAAAAATAATTTGGAGAGTGTATTACACACACTAGAAAGAATGCAATGAGCGGGTTTTATTATGAAGGGGATATAGTTCGGAAGATTTTCGGGGACAAGTGATAGTTTAGGTAGGCAACTGACAAAGGTTGTTGTATAGTTTAGGCAAGTTTTGGGGTATTAACTCTTTAAAAAATGTTATAAAGTTCTTAGATGTTGCCTCCTATTGCACAAATTTAACACCTAGAAAATAGATTTCACTTGTATTCATCAAATGATCAAGTAGTCAATACATCTCATTTCTTATTCTCTCACTTTGACACCAAAATTTTCTGCAAAAGCTGATGTATAATTCAAATAATACAACAGGACTATACAGGTAACCTATGATTTGCACAAACATGATCATGCTGAGAAAAGAGAAACAAAAGAAGAAAATCAAGAATTACAGCATTCCCGGGGCAGAGAGTTTTATAAGGTTTCCAACACTGAGAAGAATTCAAAGTCTGATGTAATTAGAGTGATACAGGAGCTTACGAGGAAGCAACTGATCCAGTCTCGAGGGGCTCGCTGATTTCAAGAAGCTCATTACAAAGACCAGTAAAAACAACAGAATCTGTTTCGATAGGTTTAAATTTGAGTAGAGCTGCAGGAACCAAATCCTCCTCTTCAAGTGTTACGGCCCTCTCCCCAGCAGCTGGAAAATGGGGAATCACCCGCTTTTTAACAAGCACCGGATGTAACAATTCGAACTCTAAGCTTGGTTCCTTTAACGCTGAGCTCACAAACTAGAAAATAAAAGATGAACAGAATATGAGGAAGAAAAATCTAAGAGAAAACATAAAATAAAAACACATGTATACATGCTGACAAATATATAGCAAGCGTAGACACCAGATTACCAATCAATCATCACAATAAACAATAGATATGAAAAGAGTAACCCACAATAAATCTGGAAGTATGCTCAGGAAACAAAACGTTTCCAGCTTATTCGACATTTAATTTTCTATTCACATGAGATAAAACATGGAATTTCTGCTATAGTAATATAGTTGACCTTTATTTTTTTTTTCCTTACCATTTTCCTTTTTATATTCTGTTGGTGAACCCATAGCATCTCTTTGTCCTATTTCTATTAGCGTAACCAAATGAAAAAGCGCCCTGTACGAACTTCATTGGCGACACCACAATGATTAATAGAATTTCAAATCTAACTACACAAATGGTCCGCACAATATGAGCAGGGATCTTCCTTGTAAAGCTTAACTCGTCCCCCATGCCCCACCCTCCTCCTAATTCTTTACAAATAAAATTTTCTCATCCCCTTCTGTCCTTTCTATCTTAATGTTATTGCAAGAAAGTATTTTGCAATCAGAAAGAAACTGAATTGACTCCCAACACCCCTTACCTTGAACTTTTCAAGTCTTTTAATAATACCATTGTACCTTGTACGGGATATTTTGAGAACTTGAAGCTTATTTATATCGTGTTCTTCTTGGTATATGCTAATCATGAGCCATAATCCTTTGACATACTCAACTGAGGACAATGAGAGACCGAGTGAGCGCTCAAATGGTACAAGATTTAGGTTATGAGCCAACCACTCAAGGAGTTAAAGAGATATCGATCGATCGGG
>AWOL01S0001222.1:204490-216617 GCA_000715115.1 Nicotiana otophora | reverse complement strand
AAAAAAAAAAACAAAAAAATGAGAAAGTAAATGAAGAGGAAGTAAAAAGGAGCACAAAGAATCCACCAATATAGGCCACACTGGTCTTTCAAGGGTGTAGCAGATGATAATTGAAGGTTAAATGCTCATCAATTAGGTACATTTTTGGCAATCTTACTTGTGGATAAACTATATTGAGAAACAAATCCTTACAATAGATTGTGAGTAATGTAGCTTTGTTTTGGTTGAAAATAATGTAAAGTATTGGGTTCTATAAAAAAGAACTAAAAACATAAGGAATTTAGCACACAATTCAAAGAACTCTTAGTTCAAAATATCCGCCGTACTCTCACAAATACTTACTTTCCTAGCACCGATTCACACATACAGAAAATGATCACAATTCAAAAATCTGAGTATCATTTGGCTATAAGAAGCAGGGTATTAACTCCAGTTCAAAATGCTAAAAATAGAATTTGAACTACATTAGTAGAAAACACTAAACAAATAGTAGTGGAGCTTCGAATGTGATTTATCTTTTTCTAGTCACTTGCTCCAAGGGCCTAAATCTACTGGTTGATTCTTAAAATACACAACTGAGAGGAGACTCAAAGAGTTAGGATTTCACAATGCTAATCACGTCTTACTTTATCTCTAAATCAATGTTCTCTCTCATAAAAGGCATTAGCACCAGAAGATATATTCTCATCGCAGTTTATTTCAGACTCTTAGTAATAATTATTCATCAAATATTTTGTTGCGTTCAATCTCATAAGACCTTCAAACTTGTGGTATTCTTAACAGAGACTAAATTATGAGTATACCCAGCAACATTTGAAATATCTAATTGTATATAGCAAATTGTAGGATATTAGCTTATAACTTTCGCAGTTAGATAAGATTCTCCTATAACATCCAATTGGTTTTACACATTGGAAGACATAAATGACATAAAATTTGAAACTAAAGAATAATTTTATATTTATCAAGCATTGATGTAATGAGAAAACATGAAAAACACAAATGACATGCTTCATCAATTTTACAGATTCTAGTATCCCAAATATATATTCAACTCTTTCCACTTCAGAACAAAGTTCAAAAATTATTCAATGGATTATTGTTTTGAAGATTTGGAATTAGACGCCAAAGAGAAATATTTTGGCAAAATGAAAGAGTGGGGGTCAGTGTCCCGTCACATAGGATTGACACGGTAGCTGAATTGCAATTATTAAATAAAAAGTAGGACACAACAGCGGTGTTCGACATGTTGAGAACTAAGTAATGGTGTTCAAGTGAAGGTTCATCAGTTTACGTAATTAAGTAATATCTCTAATAAAGAAGCCTAACCCAAAGTAATTGCAACATACTAAAGCTTTTTAATGTATCATAGTGGAAACAGGAAATGAGTAATTTTATGTCGTAGTAATCAATCTAACACGAAAGAGCCATGCCTAGAATGTCTAGTCAGGCATTTTCTTTCTACCACCAGATTTCTTTGCATGAAACAAACTATAACATAGAGAATAACCAAATAGATCGGTCCGGTCAATTTGTGCATAAAAAAGCAATATGTTTCATCTACCCTCATATACTGAATTCACCTTCAAAACAACCTTATGGTTGGCATTTTATTACAGTTCTCATTGAAGAATAATTCAGACCAAAAATATATCAGTACTACCACTCTGTAGCTCTCCTTGCTAAATCCTGATAACCATGCCAAGGACCAATAAACCGAAACCACCAGCTAGATGCTCGGGTCCCTTTCTAGAGGAAATACATATTACCATGAAATGATACACCTAATTAACATATTGCCTGCATACGAGTTTGGCTATCTGTGTCCCAGAGGATTAAGTATCGCGAGTGTGAATTTTATGAAAAAGCATAAAAAAATATGGAGTCAATTAATCCAACAGTGTCATGTCAGAAGGAATATGAAATAAAATCAATAAAGATATCGTTACTTCACCAACTTTTCAAACAATACTTCTATTAATGCACCTATTTCAAGTGTTATTATAGCTTTAAGCATCAATCTGCATTCTCTCAAACATCTATGTCCAGTTGAATCTATGTTGCTCGGGCTCTTCAAACATATTGATGGATGCGTGTCGGATCCTCCAAAAGTAGTGCATTTTTGGAGGATCCGGCACGGTGTGACAATATATTTGGAGACCGAGCAACATACTTGATAAATAAACCAAGCCAGAATCTATAGTATCTTGACACAAAAATAGCAGGATTTCCTCATTAATTGGCTAATAAGAAATAAAGTAGCCATTACCTTTTAAGAAGAAGTTATGTACTTAAAACAATGGTGCTATGTGACTATGTCAGGATGACAACATCATTCAACAATTCTCATTAGTAAGGGCTTTACTTGATGGGAAGCACAAGTAAAGTAGCCAAGTTGCTACATCATGTTCAACTAAGAGAAATAATTGGATGCCACGGAAATTTTATCGCTGAAGCATCAGGAAACGTAATACTATTCAGTAGTATCAAAGAGTTTCATTCGAGCACTAGTAAAAGAAAGCTTTAACATTGTATATAGGAATTTAAAAGAACATGGAAACAAAAAGACCGAACTATTACCAAAAGTTATCCGAATTCTACCTGTCGATCAATCTTCTTCGGCTCAACTGGTTCACTCGCCTTAACTTGGGATACCGACGCCAACTCTTCAACCTTCTTCGGTTCCAAGAGTGAAACTACATTCTTAAGCATAACAAGTTGTTCTTCAGAAGGAACATCCATCACAGCCCAAATCTCCCCACCGTCTTCTTTCAACTCAAATCCAACAAATACCAATAGCTCCACTCCTCCTACAACATCACCTATAGCCTCTTTTATTTTTGGATTCCCCATCCTTATTTTCCTAAACTTGGCATTCTCTGGTTCCTTCACAATATTCTTTAACAACTTAATGACCACTTCAACCGACCCTTCTGAGGGCTTCCCTGAAACATATGCACTAACACATGTTTCCAATTCACTTTTAACTTCAACTTTACTTTCAACTCCCAAATTAGAAGACACTTCAGAACTTAAACAGCTATCAATATGAGTTGACACCTCTTCTTCAGAAACAAAACCACTACCACAGACAGGGCATTCAAACACATTAGTAAGTGAATACCCTTCCGGGTTTCTCTTCCCAGAAGTGATCAATTCACCATATGGATCAAAACCATCCTTTGATTCACTTTTGTTGACCTGAATTTCACATTTATTCACAATTCTTTGATCAGAATTACTTGATTTTTGAGGCGATATTTTTGTGTATGAAGGTTGTTGATTCTGCCTTGTATTTAGGGGATGTGATGAAAAACTATTGACATGATTTGAGGGTCCTGAAGAAGATGAACCACCCAAAACTCTACCTTGGCCTTTAAACTTACCTGAAGAAGAAGATGTGACTTTTTTCATGAACCCTTTGACTTTATCCTTCATGTCACCCATTTTTCAATAACACCCTCTCACCAAACTCTGTCAATCAATCAATTCAAACCAAATTCAGGAACAATTCCACCTCTCTATATATAGAGGTGGGAAATTTCCTTAGATCTCCTTGTGTTTTTTGTGGAATTGAGATGGGAATCTTTTCTGGGGCTAAGAATGTAAGGAACAAGGTTTTCTGGAAGGATGGCTTTGGAGGTGGAAATTGGGAAGAAGAAACAATGAGAAATTGGAAGTGGAGTTTGTGAAAGAAATCTGATATTGGATTGTGTTATTGTTGCGATGGTAAGGTTTCACTTCCAAGGCGGGGAGTTCTTGGAAGGAAGTAAGGATGGCGAGGGTCATTTTGGAAACAGCCTCTCTACCCAGGTAGGGATAAGGTATGGGTACATATTACCTTCCTAAATTTTATTAGTGAAATTATAGTGGGTTGTTGTTGTTGATTGTGTTATTGTTGGCGCGTTTGGGTGGAATATTCTTAAACACGGTATATTGGAATATGGAGTTGTTCATGTGCTGTGTTTGCCACCTCAGCATCTAGAAGTGGGTTCCACGGTATGTTCATGTCCTTGGGGTTTGGTATATTGATTTTGGAAAACAGATTCAAATTTGCCCATAAATTTTACAATATGATCTACATTTCCCTTTATTTACCCTTTACGTTACAAATTACAAAAGGTGAGGCTTGATTTGCCTTATTTAATGGCAGAAGCTTTTAACATGTGAACATGATCAAACTTATTCTTGAACTATGCAAAATTGTCCTAAGTTTATTCGAATGCAGAAACCAAAGAGAACGTTTTGTAAGAGTTGCCTAAACTGAGTGGCCTAACTGTCATTACAAAGGCTACGCCTCAAAAAGTGTTCATGTATATTCTTTTGTCAACATTTTTCAAGTGTAGTTGATAAGTAGTGATTTTGATCGATTATTTGTTTTCTTTTACTTGCGATTTACCTCAAAAATGTTTAAAGGCATTCCCAGAAACTAACAAAATGTGCTTACTTACAGGAATATTGGAATATGAGTCAAAGAAGTCAAAATCAACTCATAAAGGAGTCAAAAGTGAACAAGAACCAAAACAGGACAAAAAGGCCAGCAGTGCGGCCGCAGAGAGGAGATTCAGAGAATGGTATTTGGGCAAGCTGAAGGAGTGCGGACCACACCAAAATTGTGTGGCCGCAGAATATCAAGTGCATTTGTACTCACTATTATGCGGTCCGCAGGAGTAAAGAATCAGAGGGTTGGATTCAAGTATAAAATCAAGGAGTGCGGACCCTATCATTTTTATGCGGGTCGCATAATCATAAGCGTGGTCGCACTCGTTTTTATGCGGACCGCAGAAGCCCCAAAGTTCCAAGCCCAATATTCCAAGAATGCGGACCGCACAATAATTGTGTGGCCGCATAAGCTCAATGTGCGGACCGCACCAGTATTGTGCGGTTGCACAACCTCCGCAGGGGCAATTTTGTCAGATATTTTCATCTTAGTATAAATAAAACAGTTTTATCATTTTTAGGTTAAGTGACGTTGGAGAAGATCACCTGAGCCGTTTTCTTTGCTATTTTGAGGATTTTTGTACTAGATTAACATTTATACATTAGATTTTTTTTCCCTAATCAATTAATATTCATTCTATCTTAATTTCTTCTTTGATTTCTGTACTTTTCATGAGTAGATAAATCGTTAGCTAGGGTTGTGACCCAACCCTAGTGTGGGTATTTGATGAGTGTTTAATTTAGGGCTTATTTTTTATTGGGTTAGTGATATTTAGCCTTGTTCATGATTGAATCCTAGAATCAATGGTTGCAAACATTGATTCATGCCTATTTGACTTAGCCTCTACTTGAGAAAGAGAGACTAAGTCTAGGAAAACTTGGCTAACAAGAAATTGGGGTGAACTCAAGAAATTGATAGCCCCAATTAAAGGGTTAAACCTAGAGATAGTAATACCCGACTTGAGCTAATATCATTTGTATTGTGCAAATATCTAATTGGACTTGAGAAATCCAAATTGGGCAAAATCACTCAAACTATCAAGAGGTATATAGTGAGTACTCGGATGTGATTGCTACATCATGATCCCAACTAATCAAATTTGCCCTGGAGTTTACAACCCATTAGATAACTACCTAGGTAGAAGTCACGACCCTAGTCCCTTTTAATCATTTGAAAAACTCAAAACCAAAAATATTGTCCTTAGTTTTATACTTGCAAACAATAGAGTAAAGTAGAACACCAATCAAGCTTGTGGAAGTGTAATTGGAGCCAAAACTTGCAATTAACTTAGACATACACCTAATCCCATATTCTAACTCCTTGTGGATTCGATCCTAACCTTCGTTGGGTTTATTATTGCATCGACCGCCTCACTACTTAATTGTGGTGTGGGTTTGGCCGAGATCAAAATTTGGCGTCGTTGTCTGGGAGTTAACGAATTTAGCTATATATCTAGGTATTGTGTGTTTTGTCTTTGTTTCCTTCCGAGTCACTAATTTTGTTTCTGAATTGATTTTAGGTACAAAATGGCCCTTAACAATGAGCCCCTCGGAAATTTACCATTGGGGGAGGAGGTAGATGATGATCAAGTGGATGAGGTTCATCCCGAGCCTCAAGTAAACAAGCGAGGCCGACCGCCTCATGATAATGCCCCAAACCCTCCCCCACCTCCACCAAGAGCAGCGCACCGGGTGTTGCCGAACGAGGGATATACAAGTACAATAGTCCCGCCCCGGATTAGGGCAGACAACTTCAAAATAACCAACGTAATGCTTACACTGCTTGAGAAGTGGGGTTTCTTCATCGTAGCTCCACACCAAAAAGCCTACAAGCATCTCAAGGGTTTCGTCGAACTTGTTGGGGGAGCAAGCAAAACAAATGTCTCTGAGGATGCACTGCGGTTAAGGTTGTTTCCCTTTTATCTACGGGGAAAGACTTTGGACTGGTTAGAGAGATTGCCCAATCATTCCATCCATACTTGGGATGAGTTGACCGAGAAGTTCATTGCCAAATTCTTCTCTCCGGGGCACATGGCTACACTAAAGGATGAAATTCTAACTTTCAAACAAGAGCCTAATGAGCCATTGCACGAGATTTGGGAAAGATAACGTACCATGGTCAAAGAATGCCCGAACAATGATATGATTGAGGCCATGATCCAACAGACCTTCTACAGGGGGATCAATACAATGAATCAGTGTGTGGTAAATCAACTCGCTAGGGGTAACTTCATGAATATGCCTTATTCTAAGCTTATGAAATCTTGGATGAGATGGCAGATACCTCTTCGGCTTGGCAAAGTAAAGACAATGTTCCTCAGGGTGACTCAAATGTTATTCACCTACACAAGGAGCTACATGATCATGGGCAAGCTATTGCAGAGTTGACAACCACCATGAATCAATTGGTCAAGGCTCATCTTCAATAGGTTCAAGGGCCGAAACAGGTGAATGCTATGGAAGGGGTGAACATGATGGTAAATAAGAGATGACAACGAGGTCAACAAGTACAAAGCCATCCGAAACAATTTGAGCAAAGTAATAGTGGGTATAATCAAGATGATTCATATGATGAGCAAGATGAAGAGGTTCAGTATGTCAACAATTACCAAGGTCAAAGAAGAAATGCTCCAAATCAACAACAATAGAGATCACAAGGAAACCAAGGAAATTGGAACAAACAAGGCTACTAAGAAAATTGGAGTGGTGGCAACAACATTAATCAAAGAAATTGGGGTAATCAAGGTAATCAAGGCAATTGGGGAGGAAATAATCAAGGTAATTTGGTGGAAACAATCAAAGCAATTGGGGAGGCAACAATAATCAAGGGGTGTGGAATAATAGCAATCAAGGAAATCGGGGGTCGGGCTTTCAGAGGCCCATGATATATCAACAACCAAACAACCCGCCTCTATATCCGTCGCAAGGTCTTAGTTCTTCCAATAGTGAAATGGGATGGATTGAAAATATGTTTAAGTAAATGATGGAGAAAAACGCCGACTCTGATGCCCAATTAGCCTTCCACAACACTTCTATACGCAACTTGGAGGTTCAACTTGGCCAAATTTCTCATGCTTTAAATACTCGCCCAAAGGGGGCACTACCTAGTGATACAGTGGTGAACCCGAAAGGTGGGAATACGGGTCATGCAATGGCCGTGACAACAAGAAGTGAGAGAGGTGGAGTTACTAGTATCTCAAACCAAACAAGACACGTGGGTGATTATGTGTTGGTGCAAGATGGTGATGAGCCAAGCACTGATGTTCAAGCTAATGAAGAAGCGAGGATTGATATTGATGAAAATATGGAGGAGACGCAAGAAGAAGTGAACCCGTCTAGGGAGCACGTGATTGACATGCCGAAGTCGGTAGTGCCAAAGGCTAAGGCACCAATGCCAAGGCCTCCTCCTCCATACCCTCAAAGACTTGCAAAGTAATACAATGAGAATCAATTCAAGAAATTCATTGATATGATGAAAAGTTTGGCCATTAATATGTCGTTGGTTGAAGCCTTAGAACAAATGTCGAGATATGCCAAGTTCATGAAAGATTTGGTAACAAATAAGAGATCAATGAACTGTGAAATGATCAAAATAACACATCAAGTGAGTGTTATTGTGCACTCTATGGCTCCAAAGTTGGAAGACCCTAGTGCTTTCACAATCCCGTGCACTATTGGGAGTGCCGATTTTGCAAAAGCTTTATGTGACTTGGGGCAATCATTAACGTGATGCCCTATTCTGTGTTCAAAATATTGGGGATTGGGTAACCAAGACCCACATCCATGAGGTTGCAAATGGCGGATCGGACAATGAAAAGGCCATTGGGGATAATTGATGATGTGTTAGTATGGGTCGACAAGTTCATCCTTCCCGCAGATTTTATGATACTTGACTGTGAGGTTAACTACGAGGTGTCAATCATTTTGGGGAGACCTTTTCTTGATACATGGAAGGCCTTAGTTGATGTGGAAGCTGGCGAGCTCACCTTCCAGGTGGGCGGTGAAAAAGTGGTGTTCCACGTTTGTAAATCAATGAGGCAGCCAAATAGCAACGAAGTGTGTTCGTTCATGGATCTTATGACCGAAGTAATTGTTGATGACACAAGTGCTGTGATAAATGTTAAAGATACCTTGGAAGTTGTGTTGTTGAATCATGATGAGGATGATAAGGAAGGCTTTGTAGATTGTGTCAATGCTTTGCAAGGAATGGGATCGTATACTTATGAGCCTCGAAAACGTTCCTTGGATCTCGAAAACCGGAAGACTCCACCAACAAAGCCCTCAATCGAGGAGCCTCCCACCTTGGAGTTAAATCCTTTGCCTTCACACCTCGGGTATGAGTTTCTATGCCCTTGTTCCACTTTACCTGTTATTGTTTCCTCAATCTTAACTAACGTACAGGTAGATTCCACCCTTGCGGTGCTCCAAAGGAGGAAGAAAGCAATAGGTTGGACATTGGCGGATATTCGGGGTATAAGCCCCATCTTTTGCATGCACAAAATCATTTTGGAAGAGGATTCCAAACCCTCCGTGGAACATCAAAGACGATTGAATAAGGCCATGCAAGAGGTAGTAAAGAAAGAGATCATCAAGTGGTTGGATGCCGGGGTTGTTTACCCCATTTCCGATAGTTCGTGGACCTCACCGGTGCAATGTGTCCCAAGGAAATGGTGCATGATTGTGATAACAAATGAAAAAAATGAATTTATCCCCACAAGAACTATCACCGGGTGGAGAGTGTGCGTGGATTATAGGAAGCTCAACAAAGTTACTCGGAAAGACCATTTTTCGCCTCCATTTCTTGATCAAATGTTGGATAGGTTAGCCAGGCGTGCTTATTATTGCTTCTTTAATGGATATTCCGGGTATAACCAGATTCTTATTGCTCCTGAAGACCAAGAGAAGACCGCTTTCACTTGTCCCTATGGCACTTTTGCATTCTCGCGGATGCCATTCGGGTTATGAAATACACCGGCAAATTTTCAACGGTGCATGATGGTCTTCTTCACCGATATGGTGGAGGACTTTCTCGAGGTTTTTATCGTTAATTTTTCTATCGTGGGGAATTCTTTTGAAGAGTGCTTGGATAACTTGGATAAGGTATTGGCACGTTGTGAGGAAACTAACTTGGAGTTGAATTGGGAGAAGTGTCACTTTATGGTCGATGAGGGCAGTGTCCTCGGTCACAAGATTTCCAAGAATGGTATTGAGGTTGATAAAGAAACAATTGAAGTGATATCCAAACTCCCTCCCCCTACTTTCATAAAGGGAGTGAGGAGCTTTCTAGGTCATGCGGGGTTTTACCGCTGATTCATCAAGGACTTTTCTAAGGTGGTAAACCCCTTGTGCAAACTCTTGGAGAAAGATGCCAAGTTTATTTTCAATGAATATTATATGAAGGCATTTTAACTGCTCAAGTATAAGTTGACTACCACTCCTATTATCACTGCGCCAAATTGTAGCTTACCATTTGAGCTCATGTGTGATGCAAGCGATGTGGCAGTTGGAGCAGTATTGGGCAACGAATTAATAAGATCTTTCATCCGGTCTACTATGCTAGCAAGACCATGAACGAGGCCCAAGTCAATTATACGGTGACCGATAAAGAACTCCTAGCCATTGTCTTTGCTATGGAGAAGTTCCGCCCGTACCTAATGGGTACAAAGGTGATTGTTCACACCGACCATACGGCACTTCGTTATTTGATGAGCAAGAAAGACTCCAAGGCAAGGTTGATGCGGTGGGTGCTTCTATTGCAAGAGTTTGATCTAGAGATTCAAGACCGCAAGGGTAGTGAGAATCAAGTG
Source organism: Nicotiana otophora (assembly GCA_000715115.1). NCBI lineage: Eukaryota > Viridiplantae > Streptophyta > Magnoliopsida > Solanales > Solanaceae > Nicotiana > Nicotiana otophora. The sequence continues at coordinate 206,370 of AWOL01S0001222.1, read as the reverse complement.
GTGGACCACTTGTCCCGATTGGAGGAGGAGTGAAGGCCACATGATGGCCTTGAGATTAATGATTCATTTCCTGACGAACAACTCCTTTCCATTTCTATGACTGGGATGACATGGTTTACCGATGTGGCCAACTATCTTGTGAGTGGCATTGTTCTAAATGAGTTCTCTTCAAACCAAAGGAAGAAGCTAAAACGGGACTGCCTGGACTACTATTGGGATGAGCCATATCTCTTCAAAATTTGTACTGATGGTGTTATCAGAAGATATGTACCAGAAGAAGAACAATTGGGTATTCTTGAAGCTTGCCACTCTTCGTCATATGGTGGTCACCATGGTGGAGCATGAACTGCTATAAAGGTGCTAAGTTGTGGATTCTATTGGCCTACCCTTCCAAGGACGCTAGCGATCTCATTAAGCATTGTGATGAATGCCAAAAGGTCAGTGGGATCTCCAAGAAAAATGAGATGTCTCTCACCACCATCCTAGAGATTGATATTTTTGATGTTTGGGGCATTGATTTTATGGATCCATTTGTGAGCTCATATGGGAACACCTATATATTGGTAGTTGTGGATTACGTGTCCAAATGGGTTGAAGTTGTGGCTTTGCCCAACAATGAAGCTCGGAGTGTGATAGCTTTCTTGAAGAAGAACATATTCACAAGGTTTGGTACTCCAAAGGTCATCATTAGTGATGTGGGATCACACTTTTGCAACAAAGCTTTTTATACTTTACTCTCCAAGTTGGTATTATGTTAAAGAGGAGGAAAAGGTCTACTCGAGGAAGACCGAGAATCAGGTGGGGAGCCTTAACTAAGGACAAATCCCAAGCGTTGGAGGGGCAGTTGTCGGCTATGGGATCTTGGAGGAGCAGTGGTGACGCGAGCACTATGTGGTCAACGACAGCAGACTGTATTAGGTAGGCTGCGAGAGAGGTGTTAGGGGTCTCGACGGGCATCTCTGGTGGGCACAAAGGAGACTGGTGGTGGAATGAAGTGGTCCAAGGTAAAGTGGAAGCCAAGAAGGAGGCGTACCTGAAGTTAGTGGGGAGCATAGGCGAGGAGGAGAGGCGAGTGTGCATGGATAGGTATAAGGAAGCTAGGAAGGAGGCTAAGCTGGCGGTCACAGAGGCTAAGACTGCGGCTTATGGTCGTATGTACGAGGAATTGGGGGGAAAAGGTGGGGAGAAGAAGTTATTCCAGCTGGCCAAGTTGAGAGAGAGAAAGGCTCGGGATTTGGACCAAGTGAGATACATCAAGGACGAAGATGGTAGAGTATTGATGGAATATGCCCAAATTAAGAGGAGATGGCAGACTTACTTTCATAAACTTCTGAATGAAGAAGGGGATCAGGATATTGTGCTAGGTGAATTGGAGCATTCCGAGAGTCACCGTGACTTTGGGTACTGCAGGCGTATCGAGGTTGATGAGGTCGTGGGAGCTATGCGTAAGATGAGTAGGGGCAGAGCGACCGGGCCAGATGAGATTCCGGTAGAATTTTGGAAGTGTGTGAGGAGAGCAGGTTTGGAGTAGTTGACTAGGTTGCTTAATATTATTTTTAAGGGGAAAAGGATGATGGATGAGTGGAGGTGGAGTACGGTGGTTCCATTGTATGAGAACAAAGGTGATATCCAGAGTTGTAACAATTATAAGGGTATCAAATTACTGAGTCATACCATGAAAGTGTGGGAGAGAGTGGTTCAAGCGAGGGTGAGGATGGCAGTATCCGACAACCAGTTCAGGTTCATGTTCATGCCGGGTCGTTCGACTACAGAAGCTATACACCTTGTTAGAAGGTTGGTGGAACTATACAGAGAGAGGAAGAAGGATCTGCACATGGTGTTTATTGACCTAGAGAAAGCGTACGACAAGGTTCCTAGAG
>AWOL01S0001222.1:121974-204185 GCA_000715115.1 Nicotiana otophora | reverse complement strand
GGTTGTAATGGGGTTACACCAAGGTTCTGCGCTCAGTCCGTTCTTATTCTCCCTGGTGATGGACACATTAAAACACCATATTCAAGGGGATGTGCCATGGTGCATGCTATTCGCCGATGACATAGTTCTGATTGATGAGTCGCGAGCCGGTGTTAACGAGAGGCTGGAGGTTTAGAGACAGGCTCTTGAGTCTAAAGGTTTCAAGCTGAGCAGGACGAAGACAAAATACCTGGAGTGTAAGTTTAGCGATGAGCCAGGGGAAGTGGGCGTGGATGTGAGGCTTGATTTGCAGGTCATCCCGAGTAGAGGCAGCTTCAAGTACCTTGGTTCGGTTATCCAGGGGGGAGGGGAGATCGACGAGGATGTCACACACCGTATTGGGGTAGGATGGATGAAGTGGAGGTTAGCATCTGGAGTCCTGTGTGACAAGAGAGTGCCACCGATACTCAAAGGTAAGTTTTATAAAGCGGTGGTTAGACCGGCCATGATGTATGGGGCTGAGTGTTGGCCCGTTAAGAACTCACATATCCAGAAGATGAAAGTAGAAGAAATGAGGATGTTGCGGTGAATGTGCGGGCACACTAGGATAGATAAGATTAGGAATGATAATATTCGGGAGAAGGTACATATGGCTCCCATCGATGACAAGATGTGGGAAGCGAGGCTTAGATGGTTCGGACATGTTCAGAGGAGAAGCCCAAATGCTCCGGTACGGAGGTGTGAGCAGCTAGTTACGGAGGGCACGGGAAAGGGTAGAGGGCGGCCTAAGAAGTATTGGAGAGAGGTGATCAGGCAGGATATGGCGAGGCTTCAGATTTCCGAGGACATGACACTTGATAGGAAGATGTGGAGGTCGAGTATTAGGGTTGTAGGTTAGGAGGTAGTTAAGTTGTGCCTTACCTCGTAACATGGTGGGACTAGCCATGTAGGGTTTTTGTCTAAGATAACTAGTGGAAATGTTGTGGCTTACTAGTTCGCTTTTCAGTGCAGGTCCTATTTACTAGCTATCACTTTTGATCTACATCTTTCTTCTAGATTTCATGGTGTTCCTATTTTTCTTATGATTGTTGTGATGATACTAATATTTACTAATATTGTCTCCCTTTCTTTGCATCTTTCTTCTCGATTTCATGGTGTTCCTATTTATCCTATGATTGTTGTTGTGATAATAATATTGTCTCCCTTTTTGCCCTTTTGTCTTTTTGTTTTTTTTTTAGCCGAGGGTCTTTCGGAAACAGCCTCTCTACTCCTTCGGGATAGGGGTAAGGTCTGCATACACACTACCCTCCCCAAACCCCATTAGTGGGATTTTACTAGGTTGTTGTTGTTGTTGTTGTCTCCAAGTATGGTGTCACCCACAAAGTGTCGACCCCTTATCATCCTCAAGCAGGTGGACAGGTTGAAGTCTCCAACCGGGAGATCAACAGTATTCTATCAAAGACTGTAAATGCCAACTGGACAGATTGGTCGAAGAAACTTGATGATGCTCTTTGGGCTTATAGAACAACTTACAAAACACCAATTGGTATATCTCTGTATCGGTTAGTGTTCGAAAAAGCTTGTCACCTTCTGATAGAACTTGAGCATAAGTCTATGTGGGCGTTGAAGAAGCTTAACCTTGAGTGGGATGTAGCTACAAATCTTAGGGTGGAGCAATTGAATGAACTTGATGAGTTTCGGTTCCATGCATACTTCAGTTCGTCCTTGTATAAGAACAAGATGAAGTACCTTCATGAAAAGTATATCCGAAACAAAGAATTCAAAGAAGGTGATCTTGTGCTTTTGTTTAACTCTCGGTTGCAGATGTTTCCGGTAAAGCTAAAATCAAAGTAGAGTGGCCCATTTGAAGTTGTACATGTGACACCCTTTGGTGCTCTAGATTTGAAAAATAAGATTGATGAGGTGTTTAGAGTCAACGGGCACCGGGTTAAACATTATCTTGGCAAGGTTTATGATGGACACGTTGTGGCGTTGCTCCATTTCAAGTGATTGATGGTAACATGCATCGTACCGCGACATTAAATCAGGCGCTTCTTAGGATACAACCCATGTGTCTTTTTCTTTTTCTTGTTTTTCTTCTTTGATCAGATAGGCTTTATTTTATACTAACTAGTTTTGAAGTGTATGCAGGAATGGGTGTGCATTGCAGGAACTGAGCATGAAAAATACATGGTCTCTGAAGTTTGGCATGACAAAAATCCTTAACAAAATGCGGCCGCACTCATTGTTGTGCGGTCCGCAGCAATTCTTCACAAGGGCAGGTAATGAGTGCGGACCGCACTCAAAATTGTGCGGCACTCCAGGTAAAATTGTGGGCCCGATGGGTAAAAGTATAAATAAGTCCTCCCTCAGTTTTTTACACTTTACGCTCTTTTAAAACCTGAAGCTAAGCTAGCACAGTGCATATCCTCATTGTTTTAAATCTCTCCTCATTTCATCAGTGTTGAATCTCACCTGCATCTTCATTACTCGTATGCTAATTTATTCTTTAGATTTTTCCTTAATTTTATTCTTTTGACTAGGGTTATTTCCATGCCTAAATATGTCAATGGTTAGTTGTTTGTGCTTAGAATCATGTGGGTAGCCTTTTTAAACGTTAATTGGGTATTGGGTAAGTGACTAATGATGTTTAATTGCTAAAAACTTGAGTAATTTGTGAATAAACTTCTATGAACCCTAAGTCAGTACCACCTGAATTCAAATTGTGCGGCCGCACTCATTTTTTGTGCGATCCGCACCATGAGCTTTTGCGGTCACACACATTTTTGTGCGGCCCGCAGTTCTCTGAACTAGGGTATTAGTGTGCATGATTTGTGCGTCCGCACTCAAAATTGTGCGATCCATAGTGGACTTATACGACCGCACTCATTTTTGTGTGGTCCGCACTGATAAAACATCAGAGACTCCAGTAGTCTGAACATGGGGCTGTGCGGCCACACTCAAAATTGTGTGGTCCGCACTTTTGGTTTTGGGGCCGCACTCACTTTTGTGCGGTCCGCACTGTCCCTTTTGAGACTGCTTTACTACAATTGCTATGTATGCACCTGTGATTTATAAATCTAACTGACTTTTATCCTTATGCATTACAGACAAGAGGAGATGCATCGCAAGGGAGGGCAGAACCCTCCCGAGGCCGAGGTCGAGGTAAAAGCAACCTACCTCTAGCACTTCAAAGGGTTATAAGTAAGAAATCTACAATCAACAAACTTCTCGAACCCTTAGAAACCAGTGAGTATGTCCCATATGGGGAAGCTTCTGAGGGTAACTCCGTGCAATCACAGCCGGAAGCCCAATCACAACAATTTCCTGGTAGATTCCACCTAGTAGATAAGTCGTCTTCTTTTGTCAGTTTCTCTGATGGTTCGGAAGAGGGTAGTCAAGCCTCTAAGCCCTCTTCCTCACATGCTTCAGCTGATCTAATTAATGTGGACGATGATGATGATGTCCCAGGCGATGGGAGAGAGGGGATACTACAATAAGAGGTTTGGAGAGATCAAAGAGACCATAGCTATGGGAGGACAGATTCGTCAGTGTTGTTGCCGTTGCTAAATTTAGGGAATGGTGGCCGTAGCGGTCACTCACTCTTGAGCGGTAGTTCTTGATGAAAGATCTAGACAAGCATAACCCCAATGTCCTCTGGCAATTCTAGGAGTGAAAAGGTTGGAGATGGTTGACCCACAACTTTATGGATACCAATGAGCATTTGGTCAAGGAATTCTATGCCAATATAGCTCATATCAAAAAGGGTACAAAGGTGACAAAATTTGAAATTTGAAAATCAAGTTTGATGCCTGCACCTTGAACAAGTATGTGGGGTTTGAGGAAGTAGAGGCAGTCCAATACCTAGAGAAGCTGGCTATAGGTGACGCAGCTCGCCCATGGCTAGCTGAGATTCTGGCTATTCGAGGGTCAGCACCTCCCTGGCTCACAGCAGGAGTTCCAATAGTCCGAGCCACCCTAAACTTTGAAGCAAAAGGGTGGCAAACATTTGTATGCAGCCGCATTGATCCATGCCTCAATGAGAACAATCTTCCACTTCCTCGTGCAGTCTTGGTAGCCTCAATTATGGATGGGTACCCAATTAATGTGGGTGCTATGATGCCCACTAACATCACTCTGGTTGTCCAAAAAGATGAAAGGTCCTACCCGTACCCGAACTTCCTCACAGAGTACTTCAAGGACCAAGGGGTGGAGCCAAGGCATTATGACACCGAGGTGAAGGCCAAGAAGCCTTTCTCTTGGTACCAACTTCAGGGAGCTGACAACTCGAAATCCAAGGGTAAATCTACTACCTCCACTGGCCAGTCTGAGGAGCCATCGATAGTGGTTACTGATTCAGCTACCGAGCCATCCACCGCAATTGGTACTTCTATCGGGACAGTAGCCATGCCACCTTCATCTTCTGGACAACCTGCTTCTGCTAGACTATCAGTGCCATTATCAGTGCCGGCTTCATCTACATATCCTCAGACTGCGCTGCGAGTCTCCCAGACATTGGCGAGTCTCAACAATTGGATGCAGACAGCTACTACAAAGTTGACTGATATATCCAGTGTTGTTGCAGCATAATTCTCAGCCCCAGTAGAGCCGCAGGTACCTCCGTCAGTGGAGGAATCATTGAAGAAGATTCTGGAGAACTAGAAGACCATTATTGATACTCTGGTAACGCATGGGAAGGTCATTAAGGATTTGGGCAAACAGGTCAAGAAGATGCGTAGATCCCAGGCATCAAAGAAGTCGGTAGAGAAGCTGAGCAAAGAGGTTGAAAAGATTGCATCTGCCGGAGATCTTCCATTGGACTTGCTTATGGAGCAGACAGTCCCAGCAGCAAAGGCAGCAGCCGGCCAGTCTGAGGAGCCGGTTGTGACTACACACAATGCGGAGGAGATGATACAGATGTTCAGCAACGCAGTTGTCCCTCAGTCAGGAGATGATGACATACAGTTAGAGGAGACAAAGGGTGATGATGATCCCATGCAGACTGAGACCACATAGGGAGTTCTCTTAACTCTCTACCCCTTCTCTGTTCTTATTTTTATTAAGCATTGGGGACAATGCTTATTTTTCTTTTGAGGGATGGTCTATTTTGATTAATTAACATTTGACATTTGGCATGTAATAACTCTGATACCAATTTTCTTTCATTCTTATTTTCCCTTTAGTATGTATATATTCTCCCCATTTGATGTAGATATTCATTTCCCTTATGTATATATACATTTGACTTTGGTTTGTATATTCATTTATCTCGCTTCCTGTAATTTACTTTATAGCTTCTTTAGTTTGCTTTTCCTTAGTAGTATAACTTCTTATTTACTTTAGTAGCTTCTTTTTAATTTGTTAGCTTCTTTTTACGTTTTGAGTGAACAATAAGCCTTTGATTTTCTTAATGCCACGGGTTCTTTCCAAAGGTGGATTTTGTATGAACCGGGTGACTCTTCCCAACGATAGATGTCGTAACTACCTTCTTAAGGGATTGAGTTCGTTTTCTTTTATGTTTTGACAAAATATAGTAGTAATGAATAAAAGTGTCTCGATCATGCTTCACTTGGTACCAACACATTTACCTCTGACCTTATGGTTAAAAACAAATTTGTTGGCATAAAATAGCTTTAGTCGTGACCTTTAGACTCTTGTGTTGACTCAAACAGTCATCGAGTGGTTCAATCAAGCCATTTGTGATTCTAAATCTTAGCTAGGGTTATTGTGGGCCCTCTACTCCATTCTCTTTAGAAATTCAGTAGTGTGAGAGATGAGGTATTGAATTGCAAGTCCAAGTTCCCATGCTAATAGTCTAGAACTTGCCCCGAGTGGTTTTCTAGGCGAAATTCTAAGTGTAGCTTGGCTTTAGAAATGATTGTAGGCTCTCCTTGATCCAATTTGAAATTTAAATCTTCCATAGCCTACCAATGTGATAACCCTAGTCAACCCCTTTGAGCCGAAGCCTTTTTCTTTCAATAACCACATTCCAAGCCTTTATTCGTTCTGTAGTGACCCTATCTTGGCACCCGATCTTTCCTTAGCATTCTTGAGAAATAATGGGAAAAAATATAAGTTTGGGGGAGAGATGAGGTCAAGTGATAAAAGGTACAAAAAAGAGAAAGAAATGAAGAAAAGGGAAGACAAAGAAAAGAAAGAAAAATAATGCCAAAAAGAAAGTGAATAAAATGAAGAGTTGAAGGGAATTCAAAAGAAAGTAGGGATAAAAGGAAGAAGTAAATAGAAAAGGAGAAAAATGAATGTCATGATCAAGAAAGAGTGACGTTACATCTCTCTAGTTCCCCCGAGGAAGAAGAAAAAGACTCAAAGAGTCGAGAAATTATGAGCCAAAAAGAGAAAATGGAGTGCTTAGGGAAAGATGAAACCATTCTATTCAAACAAGTCCTACCTTGGCCCAAAGACTTCATTACATCTCGCAAAATCCCTACATGATTTCAAGTTGAGTGAGCTTACATTATTGGTGATTTACATGAGGGGCGAGCTTATGGTACTTAGAGCCAGACTTGTGGCATTCTTTTGAGAGAGATGAGTGAACTTTTCACAATCCTTGTATCGAGTGTTTCATTCTAAAGTGAGATGTGCTAATGGAGAGTAGAGGAGGAAGAGTTTGGATCCACAATGACCTACGTGAAAGAGTGAGCTTCCTTGATGAATAAAGTCAACTCTTGATGCTCTAGGGTCACATTAGAACTATTGTACTCAAAAAGTTAAACCATTGCATTGTTGATAATTCATATGTGTTGTGGGTAATTGTTGGTCTCAATTGATGTGTGATTGTTTCACCTTAAGCCAGCTGAAATATCTTTTTTTCTAGTGGAGGTGAGAATTGCCTTATTTGCTTGAGGACAAGCAAAAGCTTAAGTTTGGGGGAGTTGATAAGTAGGGATTTTAACCGATTATTTGCTATCTTTTACTTGCGATTTAGCTCAAAAATGCTTAAAGGCATTCCCGGAAACTAACAAAATGTGCTTACTTGCAAGAATATTATGATATGAGCCAAAGAAGTCAAAATCAACTCATAAAGGAGTCAAAAGTGAACAAGAACCAAAACATGGCAAAAAGGTTAGCAGTGCGGACTGCACAATTCTAGTGCGACCGCAGAGTGGAGATTCAGAGAATGGTATTTGGGCAGGCTGAAGGAGTGTGGACCGTACCAAAATTGTGCGGCCGAAGAATATCAAGTGCGGTCGCACTCACTATTATGAGGTCTGCATGAGTGAAGAATCAGAGAGTTGGATTCAAGTTCAAAATCAAGAAGTGCAGACCATATCATTTTTATGCAGTCGCACAATCAGAAGCGCGACCGCACTCGTTTTTATGCGGACCGCAGAAGCCCCGAAGTTCCAAGCCCAAAATTCCAAGAATGTGGACCGCAGCAGAATTATGTGGCCGCACAACCTCCACAAAGGCAATTTTGTCAGATATTTTCAATTTAGTATAAATAGAACTTTTTGTTATTTTTAGGTTAAGTGGCATTGGAGAAGAGCACATGAGCCGCTTTCTTTACTACTTTGAGGATTTTTGTACTAGATTAACATCTATACATTAGATTTTCTTTCCTAATCAATTAATATGCATTCTATCTTAATTTCTTCTTTGATTTCTGTACTTTTCACACGTAGCTAAATCTTTAGCTAGGGTTGTGACCCAACTCTAGTATGGGTATTTGATGGGTGTTTAATTTAGGTCTTATTTTTTATTAGGTTAGTGATATTTTGCCTTGTTCATGATTGAACCCTAGAATCAATGGTTGCAAATATTGATTCATGCCTATTTGACTTAGTCTCTACTTGAGAAAGAGAGACTAAGTCTAGGAAAACTTGACTAACAAGAAATTGGGGTGAACTCAAGAAATTTATGGCCCCAATTAAAGGGTTAAACCTAGAGATAGTAATACCCAGCTTGAGCTAATATCACTTGTATTGTGCAAATACCCAATTGGACTTGAGAAAGCAAGATTGGGCAAGATCGCTCAAACTACGGAGAGGTATAAAGTGAGTACCCATATGTGATTGCTACATCATGACCCCAACTAATCAAATTTGCCATGGAGTTTACAACCCATTAGATAACCACCTAGGTAGAAGTCACGACCCTAGTCCCTTTTAATCATTTGAAAAACTCAAAACCAAAAATATTGTCCTTAGTTTTATACTTGCAAACAATAGAGTAAAGTAGAAGTAGAACACCAATTAAGTTTGTGGAAGTGTAATTGGAGCCAAAACTTGCAATTAACTTAGATATACACCTAATCCCATATTCTAACTCCCTATGGATTCGATCCCGACCTTCGTTGGGTTTATTATTGCATTGATCGCCTCACTACTTAATTGTGGTGTGGGTTTGGCCAATATTAGTAGTCTAAAATTAACATGGCCTTAGGCCAAATTTGTTGTAATGACGCCAAAACTATGACGTTGGCTATGCCAAGATTGCCACAGCTATAGTGGAACGGTGCATTGAGTTATGTTACTAGCAGGGTTGTATCATTTCTAAAAGCTCCATGGATGGTTGAGAAGAGGTATGATGCTTATATAGCCTTTGTGAGAGATGTTAGTGCTGATACTCCTATCGTTGAGTCAGTTTCGGAAGTGAGAGACTTCCCATATGTATTTCCAGCAGATCTTCCGAGCATGCTGCCCGATAGGGATATTGATTTTGATATTGACTTGTTGCCAGGCATTCAGCCCATTCCTATTCCACCATATCGTACGGCCCCAGTAGAGTTGGAGGAGTTAAAAAAGCAGTTGCAAGAGTTGCTTGATAAGGGTTTCATTCGGCCTAGTGTGTCTCTGTGGGGTGCTTCGGTCTTGCTTTTGAAGAAGAAGGATGGTTCTATGAGCATGCGTACTGATTATCGGCAGTTGAACAAGGTTACAGTGAAAAACATGTATCTATTGCCACGCATTGGAGACTTATTTGATCAGCTAGAAGGTGCCAGAGTGTTCTCAAAGATTGATTTGCGGTCACGCTATCCTCAGTTAAAGATTCGAGATCTGAATATTCCGAAGACTACCTTTAAGACTCGGTATGACCACTACGAGTTCCTTGCGATGTCATTTGGGCTGACCAATGCCCCAACAATATTTATGCACCTGATGAACAGTATATTCCAGCCATATCTTGATTCATTCGTTATTGTGTTTATTAACGACATCTTGGTGTACTCCCGCAGTCAGGAAGATCATGAGCATCACCCGAGGATCATGCTCCAGACCCTGATAGAGAAGAAGTTGTATGCAAAATTCTCAAAGTGTGAATTCTAGCTTGATTCAGTGGCATTTTTGGGTCATGTGGTATCGAGTGAGGGGATCAAGGTAAATACGAAGAAGATCGAAGTAATTCAGAGTTATCCCAGACTGTCTTCAGCTACTGAGATTCAGAGTTTCCTTGGTTTGGCCAGGTATTATCGCCGTTTTGTAGAGGGTTTCTCATCTATTGCGGTACCTATGACCAGATTGACCCCGAAGGGTACTCTTTCAGATGGTCCGAGGATTGTGAGGCGAGCTTTCAAAATCTCAAGACTGCTTTGACTACAACCCCAGTGTTGGTGTTGCCTACGGGTTTGGGGTCTTATACTGTGTATTGTGATGTGTCACGTGTTGGCCTTAGCGTGGTGTTGATGCAAGACGGTATGGTGATTGCCTACACGTCTAGACAGATGAAGACCCATTAGAAGAATTATCCGGTCCACGACTTGGAGTTAGCAGCTATTGTTCATGCATTGAAGATTTGGCGGCGCTATTTGTATGGTTTCTATTTTGAGGTCTTTACCGACCACCGGAGCCTACAACATCTGTTCAAATAGAAATATCTTAACTTGCGGCAGCGGAGATGGTTAGAGTTGATTAAGTACTATGATATCACTATTATATATTATCTTGGGAAGGCCAATATGGTTGATACCTTGAGTCAAAAGGCAGAGAGCTTGGGCAGTTTATCATATCTACCAGCAGTAGAGAGGCCACTAGCCCTAGATGTTCAGGCCTTGGCCAACCAGTTTATTAGATTGGATGTTTCGGAGCCCAGTCAAGTTCTTACTTGCGTGGTTTCTCGGTCTTCTCTATATGATCGCATCAAAGAGTGTCAGTAGCACGACCCCCATTTGCTTGTCTTTAAGGACACGGTTCAGTGTGGCGATGCCAAGGAGGTTTCTATTGGAGATAACAGTGTGTTGCGGATGCAGGGCCGATTATGTCTGCCCAATGTGGATGGGTTGCGTGAGTTGATTCTTAAGGAGGCCCACAGTGTACTCCATTCATTCGGGAGCCGCTAAGATGTATAAGGATTTGAGGCAGCAATATTGGTGGAGGAGAATGAAGAAAGACATAGTAGAGTATGTAGCTTGGTACCTAAATTATCAGCAAGTGAAGTATAAGCATTAAAGTCCAAGCAGTTTGCTTTAGAAACTTGAGAAGAAATTTGACACAGTATGGATGATTGTGGATAGGTTGACCAAGTCGGCTCATTTAATTACGGTAGTGACTACCTATTCTTCAGAGCAGATGGCTCAGATCTATATCCGCGAGATTGTCTGACTCAATGGCATGCCGGAATCCATCATCTCTGGCCGGGTACACAGTTCACATCGTGTTCCTAGAGAGTTGTACAGCATGAGCTAGGCATACGACTTGAGTTGAGTACGACATTCCCCCCTAGATGGACGGATAATCCGAGCACACCATTCAGATATTGGAGGATATGCTTCATGCCCGCGTTATGGATATCGGAGGTTCTTGGGATCAATTCTTGCCGCTTGCGGACTTTGCCTACAATAACAGCTACCAACAAAGTATTCAGATGGCTCCTTATGAGGCCCTATATGGGAGACAATGTCATTCCCAAGTTGGTTGGTTTGAGCCGAGAGAGGCTAATTTATTAGGCACATATTTGATTCGAGATGCCTCGGAGAAGTTCAAGTTGTTCCAGGATCAGCTTCGTACAACCCAATCTAGACATAACAGTTATGCGGATCGGAAGGCTTGTGATGTTGCATTCTTGGTTGGAGAGCGAGTCTTGCTTAGGTTTTCACCCATGAAGGATGTAATGAGGTTCGGGAAGAAGGGAAAGTTGTGACCAAGGTATATCAGACCTTTTGAGTTCCTTGAGAGGATTGGTTAGGTGGCCTACAAGCTTGCACTGTCACCTAGTTTGTCTGCGGTTCATCTGTGTTCCATGTCTCTATGTTCCGGAAGTATTATGATGATCTGTCTCATGTTTTAGACTTCAGCATAGTCCAATTGGATGAGGATTTGACTTATATTAAGGAGTCGTTGGCTATCTTGGACAGACACGTCCGGAAATTGAGATCAAAGAAAATTGCTTTAGTGAAGATTCACTGGAAGGGTCATCCGGTCGAGAAGGCGACCTGGGAGATCGAGCACGACATGTAGAGTCGTTATCCTCATCTATTTATCCCTTCATATATGTCCTTATGCACGTCGAGGATGAACATTTGTTTTAAGAGGGGATAATGTAACGACTCGACCTGTCGTTTTGTGTAATTGCGCCCCATTACCCCTATCTATGCTTCATACATATGTGTTTATAACTTTATGACTTGTGGGTTTGGTTAGTTTCATTCTGGAAAGCTTTCGGGTTGATTCGTTCCCTTTGGGTAAGTGACTCTAATCTATTTCCAATCATATTCCATCAATATATCTTAGATTTTAACATCAAAATCATGTGAAACTTTGTCAAGTCCTTTAAAAATAAGAATTTGAGTTTTGAGAGTCGATTTGGACTCAAATTTCTACACTAATCATATATATGAACTCGAAGAGTCATGGTAGTTGGAATCTACCATTGGACCCGGGTTTTGACCAGGCAACCATGGGTTGACTTTCTTTGACTTTTTGAAAAAAGTATAAATATCATAGCTTTATCTATTGTAATTGGTTTCCCTTGCATTATTTGATGATATCAAGTCGATTTTGGTTAGATTTGAGCCATGTGGAGGCAAATTTTAGGGGGAACTGCTATCTCTTTTATTTGAATGTGGGGGAACTGCTACTTTATCATTATTTGAAGTCATTGTACATGCTATCTCTTTTATCGTTGATTATCATTATTTGAAGTCATTTTTACAAGTTATCTCTTTCATTGCTATTATTCTTATTTGAAGTCATGTTATCTCTCCCATTGTGAGTTATTTGTATTTAGTTCGTGGTTACACATTATCTTTCTCATGGTTGAGTTATTGGTGTTGAAGTTGTGAAAGTTGTATCACATTGAGGCGAAGTTGTTAATTGATGAGATATCTTTCTTGTTGAGAATTTTACATTCATTGTTATTGTTGATATTTTTGTACACGTTGTGGTGGAGACATGGGCTATTGTTGTGGAAACTTTGATATTGTTGATTGTTGGCAAGTTGTGATATATGGGCATTTGTGGTGCGAGTTGTTATTGTGATGTCATATTGACGCTCATGGGGCGGTATAAGGCTAGGGGTTAATGTGCATGCGGCGGTATAAGGTGGGACTTATGTGCGTGTTGCTTATAAGGGAATTACGTGAAGCCACAGGGCATCATAAGGTGGGATAAAGTGCGTGTAACTATTTCTGGAAAATTATTTTCAAAACTATTTAAATGTAAGACTCACACGACGGTATAAGAAAAGATTGTGATTGAAATTGAGAAATGTGAATATGAGACGGTACCTCGATTGTGATTCTTGTTATATACAAGCCAGTACATCGGTTGTGATTCTTATTGTATGCGAGGTGGTACCTCGTTGTGATTCTTGTTGCAAAGAGTTATTGGGTGAGAACCCTTCTTGTTGTTTTAATCTTTCTTGTTCTATTAGTTGTTGTCCGTATATGACTATTGTAGTTCTTCTCAATTGTTTCATTTATGTTATTTTTATGCTTACAACCCTTTAATTAGCATGTGTTATCGACTTGTTTCATATACTAGGTTGTTACATATCTTTTTGTGCAGATCCAGGTACATCTGCTTGTGTCGGGCGTTAGTGAGCGACTGTTAGCTCCTTTACGGAGACTTCAATGTATGCTTGCTCAGCGGCCGCATGCCTCGGATTCACCTTCCTTTATCTTTACTTCCTGTTATGTTTTCATTCATACAGTGATGTAGTACACATTTTAACTTACTATGTAGAGCTTATGACTTAGTTCCACCGATTTTGGGAAAGTATTTGTTGAGATTCTATTTCGGGAGATTTTATGAGTTTATTAGACTTGTTTTAGTATTTCTGTTAATTATTTTTGTCAAGCTATTATTGAATGTTAGACTTACCTAGTCGTAGAGACTATATGCCATCACGAAATCCTACGAAGGGAAATTGGGGTCGTGACATATTAGGATGAGATCCTTGTGATTAGTTCATATGTTTTGTTTCTCCGTTGTGGAATGGATTCGTAGTATGATACCTATGGGGAGTTGTACCTGATGTTGTACTTGTTTCATAGTTCTCCCATGCGTTTCTTTTTTCATATTCAGTTATATTCGAGTTGTGCTTGTTGGGGTTTAGATTGCAAGGTATGTGCCCAGGTGGTGTTGGATGTAACTTGTTGATTGGGTGAGTGGTTATGAGATTTACATGTTTCTTACATCATTGGAAGTGTTGGGAAGGTTTAGAACAAGGTTCTAGTTGATACGAGGTTGATTACCGGGCAGCTATTGTGGTTAGAATTATTGCTATGCGCATATGCGTGATGTGCTCCATTATCTAGTTATACCGTATGAGCATACTTATGGTTTGTTGCAGCTGGTTGAGGTTGATACATGGTATATGTGAGGGGATCGGGTCTTTGAGGGATGATTAAATGCTGAAATTTGGTTCTAACCCTTATCGGTATGGGCGAAAGGAATAATCTTTAGTTGAGATGTTATTGTCGGGCCTATGTGAATTGGGGTTACTTGGGATCACCCGTGAGTATAAGTGGTAAGAGTTGACCGGAGTTTGACTTTTGTGAAGACGACTTTGGAATGGTATTTTTATGATTCCATTAGCTTCATATGGTGATTTTAGACTTAGGCATGTGTCCGAATTTAGATTTGGAGATCCGTAGGTTGATATGATATTTTTTGGTAAAAATTGAAATGTTGAAGGTTTGAAAGGTTGAGAGGTTTGAGCAGGAATTGACTTTGTCGATGTCGGGTTTGGATTGTGATTCCGTGAGATGGTATAGGTCTGTTGTGTCATTTGGGACTTGCATACAAAATTTGAGGTCATTCTGAGTTGAAGTGATATGATTCGGCGTGAGTATTGGAAGTTGAAAGTTTATTAGGCTTGAATTGAAGTGCGATTCATAGTTTTGATGTTGTTTGATGTGATATGAGGCCCCGAGCATGTCCACGCTATATTATGGGAGTGGTTGATATGATTGGACGGGGTCCCTGGGGCCTCGGGTGTGTTTCAGATGGGCTATGGGCTATTTCTCCTTGTTTTGGGTTTGCTGTCAGCTGATATCTGGTGTTCTTCATCGTGATCGCTGCTAAGGAGTCGCGTTTGCATAGAGAGAATTTGGCAGCAGTCATTTTGTTCTTCGATGATGCGACCACGTACGCGAAGCTTGGAATACTTTTGCTTTCACGTTCGCGTGCTATGTTTCGTGATCCCGTATAAGGATAGCTGGAAGGGGCATCACGAGATTTTTTATTCGCATTCGCGTGAGAGACACCACGTTCGCGTAGGTTGCTGGAGATTGTGAGTCACATTCACGACTAGAGTATCGCATTCGCGAAGAACGTTTTGTGTAGCTAGGTGAGTTTTGTCTTCACGATCGCAAAGGTAATTCCACGATCACGATGAGTAATACCTGGGCAGACTTATATTTACTCTATTTCGAGGGCTTTTGTTATTTTATCACTTTTTGAGTTAGAGAACTCTGATTTGGGTGATTTTGGAGGGATTTTTCACGTTTGGATTGGGGTAAGTATTCTTGACTCAAATATGGTTACATTTCATGATTTCATCCTTGTTTTTATCATTTAATTAGTGATTTGAATTGAAAAAATTAGGAATTTTAATAAAAACTTTCTAAAACATAAAATGATGATTCGAAGGCTGATTTGAGGTTGAAATTGGATAATTTTGGTATAGTTGGACTCGTATCGGAATGTGTGTTCAGATATTGTTGGTTTTGTCGGGTTCCGAGGTGCTACCGGGGTTGACTTTTTGTTTTCATTAAAGATCGAAGCTTTAATACCGGAATTATTTCCTATGGCTTTTATTTATGATATTAAGTTATTTTAGCTATATTCGAGCCGTCCGGAGGATATTTCACACGGGAAGGGCTTTTTAGAGTATTGATTTAACTTCTTTGAGGTAAGTATGTCTAACTTTGTGTGAGGGAAACCACCCCTAGGAATTGGGTTAATTGTATTATTTGAGTTATGTGAAAGACGTATACACGAGGTGTCGAGTACGTACTCGAGCTTATATGTGGTGTTTGACCGGTTAGATTCCTAAGCTTCTTTCATTCATTAATTGAAATTGCCATATCATGTTATATCCTCCATGTCATGTTTACTCTTACGTGCTTTATTGAAGTTGTTAGCACTTGTTCTATCTTTTATTTGTCATGTTTACTCTTATTTGCTTATTTGAAGTTGTTACCTCTTTTATTGTCAGGTTACCTCTTTTATTGTTAAATGGAGTATCTTTCATTTTTGAATTATTTTTCCCGTTTTATTTTATTGTTATTGATATTCTTGTACACATCATGATTGAGTCGTGTGCTATGTGTTATGGTGATATTACTATTGTTGATTTGGAAAGGTGTGGCCTTGGATACTTGTGGTATGAGTTGGTATGTCGTATTGTTGTGATGTTAGCACATGTGAATTTTTTGTGTAGTTTAATTGTTGCTATGCGAAGTATAATAGTGGCATCTCACCATTATTGATTGTGCGGAGTGATACGGGTGGCTAATGATGCATTGTTAGGGCGGAGTGATACTATTGGCTATTGATATATTGTCAGGACGGAGTGATACGGGTGACTATTGATATACTATCCGGGCGGAGTAATACAGGTGGATATTTGTGTTATTGTCTAGGCGAAGTAATACAGGTAGCTATTGTGTTAAATGTATGGGCGGAGCGATACAAGTGGCTATTATGATATTATCAATACGGAGATATCAGAGTGGTTATGTCAGGGATGAAATGTGATGGCCTGAGGGCATAATGTTAATGATATTCGTGTGATGGTGTGATTTTCCTTGTGTAGGTCATACATGTTACGTGACTTGTTGTGTTGTTACCAATGAGCTACTCGATGTTTTTGATATTACTTGTTGAATTGGACTGTAATAGTACACTCGCACAATCATACACCATAACATGCATTTTACACTAGTTTAGGAGTATGAAACTTGACATTTATTGATTATGTACATGTATTCTTGTATTCTCTGCTTCTATTGTGATATTGAGCCTGTGACCACGCCAGGCGAATTGTGATATAGAGCCTTTGACCAGGCTGGGCGGATTATGATAGTTAGCATGTGACCATGCCAGGCGAATTGAAGTGTTGACACGTAAGTTGTTCGTGCAACATGTGAGTTGTTCGTGCGGTTGTGATTGATAATGTGGGCACGAGATGCCATGTGTATATGATTTTTGATTTGGGACTCGTGACTTGTGATTTTGAGGAGTGGTATTTCGGAGTAATTCATTGTGAAACTTGTGTTTGAGCGACTTGATTATTTGGTTGTCATTTGCTTATCTTATTTGGTTTCACTGGTACTTTAGTAGTATTCTGCTTACTTTACTATTTTTATCACATGTTTATTCCTTGTTACAATTTACTGTTATTATGTCTAATAGGTGTCTTGACTTGTACCTCGTCACTACTCCACCGAGGTTAGTCTTGATACTTACTGGGTATCAACCGTGGTGTACTCATACTACACTTCTGCATATTTTTGTGCAGATCCAAGTATTGAAGATAACGGACACATGCATAGTTAGCTTCTTGATCGCGAGGATTCAAGGTAGATCTGCTTGGTCGCCGCAGTCCCTCACAGTCTCTCACAGTCCTTTCCTTACATTACTACTGTCAATCTCTATCCGGGTAGTATTGTATTTTGAGTTATGTTATATATTCAGGAAAGTTCATGACTCTGTACTACCTAGTCTTGGAGATTTATAATGATTATCGCCGTGTTATCATGTATCACCTTTAAACTTCTTATTTATATAAATTTATGTTCATAATATCATGTTTAACTAATTTAGTTGTTGGCTTAATCAGTTTTAAAGACTAGGTGATATCACGACATCTAAGGCGAGATTTTGGATCATGACATAACGTAAAACCAAGTTTATAGTACAATACATACTATTACATTATGTATAATCTTATATTGCAACCTACGTTGAGAAGGAGACGAAGGAGAATTGAAAATAAAAGATAAGTGGAAGCAGATGTCCCAAATAGGTAAACACGTGTAACAGAAAAAAGAGGAAAAGTCAAGGACTGCATTTTGAATGTACATGTGGGCAAAATATTCATTCACCAATAACGTAAAACTAAGTTTGTAGTATTAAGTACTAACACATATTACATTGCGAAAAATGTATTTTTTATTGTTACTTAACTTTTATTGTATTATATAATTAAATTTGTCATTATATAACGATAAAAAGTGTCACTTTATGAAAAGACAGATTTGGTATTGTGGCCTTGTCACTTTGCTTTTTTTCTTCATCTTACTCTTTCTTATTATTAAATAATCACATATTATCTTATTATTAAATAATTACATGTTATCTTTTATCATACTTTTTTTATAATAATTTTATTTTGTATCCTATTTTTTCTAAGTAATATTACAAGTTTATTTTTCATATTATTGGTGCGTGGCATCAAACGACGAAAAAAGATAAAATATCTTATTCATCAAACAATATAATATATTAAAATACGACACGAAACAACGTGTAACAAATCCAACAAGCTGTAAGAATGACGAGAGACACAGGGGTACTAAGTGTTTGGTTTAGAAACGCATGGGGTGTCTTCGAACTGAGTGATAGTACAGGGGAGGTTTGCGTAATAATAATAATAATAATAATAATAATAATAATAATACTGAAAAAGTGGGGCTTGCGGACAAGATGAGCCACATCGAACTGTAAGAAATGTATGCTGGGCTTCATTATGTTGGCAGTACAGTGTACAGGGTGCTCTGCTTTTTGATAAAAATACAGATCCTTCTGGTTGTCTATGTTGATAGCTTTGCTTACTAATCAGTTACTGGTTTTGTTAGTCGTATCTTATTATAGTTTGAGAGTAATTCTGCGATGAGCGTCTTATTTTATTTCTAAGTGTGTATTGATGTTGTGTATTCACAGAAACTTAGACTACTCGACCCGTCATTTACTTAGAACTAGACTTGAAGGTTTGGATAGCTTTCTCTTTGACTATGAGTGATTGGCTTAATGCAATTCAAAGAATTCTTGTACGGTTATACACTATGCGAATTTGTAACAGTGGCTTTAACCTCGAGAGGTTTTTGCTTGTTCTCAATGGATGCTCCAATAGCTGCTATTCCCCAGCTATTGGCGAGTAGAATTTGATTATACCAAGATTAACATGGGATAAGTATGACCACACTATTCATACTAAACTTGCTTATACCAGACCAACATCGAATAAGTATGACCAACTATCCATATTAGCATTAAGCAAGTTTGAGTGTGTCCAAAACTATTTACGTACTAATTTCAGATTTTGGTTGCACAGTGCTACCTAAGACTTGTGTCAAAAGGAGGTTATATTTACGTGAAAGGAAAATAGGAAGAAGTTTATTGTCCAATTAGTATTTCGTTTGTATGATGCCTGCAGTCTTGTGTAAAAGAGATTGCAGTTCCGAAGTAGATGCCGCGGGTTGACCGCTTTATGGCCTGGCATTTCCTTCAACAGCTCAGGGGTGTTTTTACATTGTTGGAATCGTCTTTTTCCGTTTTTTCTATAAACTAGTAGGGGTATCCTGGGCTTTACTCCTGGCCCAACAAGAACAAAGTTATATATATATATATATATATATATTATGTTAAATTTTGAACGATTAAAATATCCTTAAAACCTTGATCGACTTTTATACTCTTAAAAATTTGTATAATTTAAGGATGTAATTATAAATTATCCAAAGTTGAAATTCTTTTCGGATTTAAATTGCACATAGCAGACCCTACAAAGTTTATAGTTTATTTCCATTAGGATTCATATTAGATACGATTTATATATCCTATCAATGTTAAAATTTTCATTAGGACTCTTACAATTTATACGCTTAGAATTCTTATCAGTGCTACAAAGTTCTAAGGAAAATTCTGTATGGCTGTTGTAGAGGGATAATTTTAAAAAGAGTGTTCTACTATAAATATGACCGTTGCTGTTACAGGTAAGAAACTATTATAGAGATAAAATATAACTTAAAAAATCGGTTCTGAGAAAAATTTGGCTTTTTATAGGGAATGCCTGTTGTATATGGATGCTGTTATAGAGAGGTGTGACAGTATATCTCTTTTTGTGCATGTGAATATAAATATTTTGAACACATATTGTATGTTAGCTAGATCTTCAGTATTTTCCCTTTTCATTTTATTGAAGGTTGGGTTGGGTTAGTTTATTTGTTTTTATGTATTTTTCACTCTATATATGTATAAATTTTATGTGCAAAATCACGGAAGAGAAGATTATTTGACAAAAGATAACAATAAAACAAGTTAATATTAGAAAATCGTCTTTTTTTCCTCACAAAAATGCTGAGTTTTTCTTTTCTTATGTCAAGATGGTACTTCTCTAATTCTGGTTTACTCGGCTACACATTCCTATTCCTACTTCTTAGAAGAGGGAATAACAGAGAGCTCTCCGTCAACATGCTTGCTTCCTCACGAGGGTAAATCACTAAATTGGTCATTTCATGCGTTATTATGCTTAAATTCTCTATTGTGCCCGTTTTTGCTGTTAACGTGTTCTGATATGAAGTGGAGTCCAAAGTTACTTCGCTATCGTGTATCATATCAGTCCAGAGACGGAGCTAGAATTTAAAATGTATGATTTTGAACAACAAAACCCTAATTTTTTTTACTTGGGTGCAAAATTGGAAGATGCATTTTTCTTTTGTTTTAGTATTTTAGAGGAGCTTTTGTTTATAAAAAAGGAAAAATGTAATTCTGATTTTGCAAGGAAACTAGTAGGTTCCTTTATTTAGAGCTTTGTCGTAGTTGGTGCTTTTTTAAAAATAAAAAAATAAAGGAAAGCGTGGTGAAAAACACCATGAAATGTGTTGCTTTCAAGGGGACTCAAACCTGCGTGTTCTTCGTGAGAAAAACCCACTGAACCCTCCAGAAAACTTTTGTTACTAGGTTCGGCGTGACATATTTTTTATTTAAGCTATGAATTTTTTAATATAAATATAGTGTTCGGAAAAAAATCATTGGGTTCGGAGTGTTCGCCCGAACCGCGCACACTACTACAGCTCCGCCCCTGCAGTCAGTCACCACTGCCCTCTTTTGGTTAATTTGCTTTCTCTCTCCTCACGTCAACGCTCAAGTTTTGTTATTCCAAGGTAATTCGATAGTTCAAAATTTAGTTTATTGATCTATGTTTTCGTATGACGAAGCTTCATCTCTGTTCTTGTGATTTTCTGATTTTGTGTTCTTCCTATGGCCTTTATTTCCTCTGTAAGTTTCTTTCTGCTTTAATATTTCACTTTGTTTTTTTGAATATTTACTGTCGTCTGATTGCTTCGCCCCAACTTTGGAATTGATTTGTTTTATTGACATGCAAATGGGCAATTTGTGCAAAAATTGGTTTGATCCTTGCAATTTTTGGCATTTTACAGCCGGATAACACTCTATTTCGCGGTCTGTGGCAAACTACTTAAATTTAATTTAATTTTTACTCTATAGATCACCAAAAAGTTTATTGTCAGATCTGATGCAAGAGGAAAATTTACAGTGATGGGAAGTTCGTATGTAGAACAACAGTTTCTCACTGTGAATGGTTAAGCTATGAGATTGTAGTTTAGCTATGAGATCATAAGACTTTGCACATGTCCTTGATATAGAAAGCTTAACGAAACAGTGTTAGAAGCAAAGTTGCTTTTTTGCTTAAACATTTGAAGAATATGTTACATAAAAATCCCTATAGGCATGATTACTAAGTGCAAATAGGTAGAACATATGTGTGCACGATTAAGTGTCCATATGGAAGTATTTTCAATTTTATTTCTTTAATCATAAACCTATTTACCTTCTACACAATTCTGATGACGAAAGATTTTGTAGATTTCTTACAAATGTAAATTGATTTTGTGTAGTTTTAGAATCACGAAGTTCGTCGATAAAAGATGAGAAACACTAAAATAACCTCTAGATCTAATAGTTACAAACACAGAATCCAGTTTTCACTATAGAACCTTAGTTAGAGTGTAGCCCAGATATACATAGGTCCAGTTAAAAAAAGAAAAATACTTCTGATTTACTGCTCTTTATGATTCTGTCACATATTTACAACTTTTTCCATGCTTGCCCTGCTATATTTCTCAACATTCTGACAGTTTCCAGTAGAATAAATGATATACTGTATTTTGACTAAGTTTTCCTGCATTATTAAATTTGGTGTGTAAGTTTAAGACATTAGGGAAATAACAGTGTAATTATGGTACCTATTACTTTCATATATGTTGTCACTTGAAAGTTTTACAACTTTAGCTTCAGTCTTTCACTTTAACCGTTGTCTTGAGCTCATCCGATGAAGAATGAAACTAACATACCAAAACCACATACACATTTATTCAATTTTTTAAATGATAGTGTGTTTTACAATGGAATAACTTTGACGTAGCCCTATATTGAATTCATCTACCTTTCCATTGTCAGTAGAATAAACATCAAACTCTCATGCTTAAAGTCTACTGAGGTACTTTTTGGCTTGATTTCTGTGAACTATTTGAAATGCAGATATCTCACACTAACAAGTTTGTGAGGAAATGTCTTCTGACCGAAGGACCAAACATATACAGAAGATACAAAAGAGGAATCCTTAGTGGAAAAACGGATTGCAGAAGCATCCGTAGGAGAAGATTGCTGTGTTATTATATTCACTGACGTCTGATATTTATATTGCCACAGTCGTTATTAATAGTTATAATCATTGACATCCCTGCTGGTGCTAAAACATGTGAACTTCTTTAGAGGAAAACATGTGAACTTGTAGCTATCTTTTTTCCAGGATTAGCAGCACTGCACAAATATGACATTCCTCAAACAAACTCATAAATCACTTGGACCAAATTAAAATACATGTATAGCCCATCAAAGCAGAAAAAACTTAACAGTTTACGGTAAAATGTCATTCGACGAAATCAATCTTTTAACATGCTAATCAGTAGAAATTATGTACAACAGAAAAGATGAAATTGCATATTTAGACAACGAACAAAACCTTGTTGTTATTTTTATATGTCAGAACTTGCTAGATTCTAGACCTGTTAAGGTTTCTCTCATTTTGATTGAATAGTAAAAATGAATATCTGTTTGTCATAAGTTCTCTTTATATAGAAAAAAAACTATTGTTGTTGGATTCATCTGTGAATTAACCCTCAGTAATTCACAGCAGTGCCTGCTGAAACATTTACTACCATAATAGCTGGTGAACTAGTCTATTCCATTTCATTTTCATTCTACTCTAACCGAATATGTTATATATGCTATGCAGCATGTGCTACATCTACATCTGGATGGTCATGAAGAATAACAACTGCTATCTTTCATATTTTATTTCTTGTGCAACCCTCATTTGAACCTTAATATTCTGTGCTAGGATTGGTTAATCGAACTTGTCTATGTCCGTGCTCATAAGCATACTATACTATGTTTTTAGAGTATTGTACAGGTGGTCTGTCAAGTCCTTGCTTAAACATAATGTTTATCTACACATTTTACAATTATGTCTTCTAATTATATAGTGGCTAGCTTTATTTCACTGTTGCTAGAGTTGATTTGACAAAATAATTTATCATCTTTGTTGATAAAAATTCTAATTGTTGCTATCTTGAACAGATCCATATCAACAGTACATGCTGGAAGACCATACGACTTTGGCATTAAGGCTTCTGTATTTGTTGGTTTGTACATCCAAAGCATTCCACTGACTTGAAATAACAAAATATTAGAAATAGATGGCATATAGAGTAACATTTCTGTGATAACTCTATAATCTTCTATTTCTCTTTTGGACACAAGCTCATTCTTTGCGGATATTGTCACTATACCTCAATTTATAAAAGCAAAGCTTTGTTCATGTTGGGCTCGGGCAAAGCCCGGGCTACCCTTACTAGTCTATTGATAAGTGTTGATACATTAAGTGTTTGCTTTTCTTTTTTGCTTTTAGTATTTTTGGGGTTTTATGAATAACGTGGTCATCTTTAGTATGTATCAGTTAGTGTATCTTAATGTTAATGCACTTAAACTGCTTTAGGAAGATTTGTATTAATAATTATGCAATAAATAGTTACTTTTATAGAAGATGTAATTAATCACATTTGATTACGAACAATTCTTTGGTATGTAGGAAATTATCCAAGTCACAAGCATCATTTGCTCTTGAATTATACAATACAATTCCCTATGAAGGAGTGTT
The DNA here is from genome assembly GCA_000715115.1 of Nicotiana otophora. NCBI lineage: Eukaryota > Viridiplantae > Streptophyta > Magnoliopsida > Solanales > Solanaceae > Nicotiana > Nicotiana otophora. The sequence goes on along the minus strand of AWOL01S0001222.1, from coordinate 180,560 downwards.
AATGTCACGACCCCAAAATTTCACCTTAGGAATCGTGATTAGGTAAGCCTAACACACATTGAAAATTTAACAGAATTAACGACTAAGCTATTAATATAAAACTGAGAAATGACATAAATAAACCATAACATAACAATAGTCATAAAATCTCAAAATCGGCGGTACAGAGTCATAAGCTCTACTTAAATACACTAGGAATTTCTATTATAATATTGTTCGACAATAAAAGAAACAGTAACATATGATCACTAGAGGTACTTGGATCTACACAAAAATGTGTGCAAAAGTGTAGCATGAGTACACCGTACCTATTAGTATAAAGCCTAACCTCAGTGGAGTAGTGACAAGGTCATGTCAAGACACCTACTAGATATAGAATCTGTAAAGACCCAAATCCCATAATAGTTTGGGATGGCGCCCAACGATATTGTCAGGCAAGCCAACGTGAACCTCAAATTTAATTATCCATTTTAACCTTTAAACTTAGAAATTTCATTAGATAAATAGAAATTAAATCTAGAACTCATGGAAACATACACATTGCTTTACTAAAATAACGAGTACAAATAGTACATAAAGTAAAGTGATAGTAACAACAAGTACAACTGCAAAAGTCGACTAGAAGCCCCCCAAAACCCGGTGTCACAAGTGGATGAGCCATCTAGGGAAAATACAAAACCATTACATCTACTGTCTGAAATGAAGTAGACAGATCTTATAAATAAGATAGAGGGAGACTCCGGGTGCTACAGATCTAGGCATGGAAGACAACTTACTACTAAGTCTCTGTGATGCGTCTACGTGCCCGTGTGACCACTCGAAGCACCTGTATCAGTACCTGCAAAATTAGTACAAAAGTATAGCGTGAGTACGTAAATCAACATGACTTAGTAAGTATCTAGTCCAACCTCGAAAAAGTAGTGACGAAGAGTCGCCTTGACGCTTACTAGTGGTCAAATAAATAAATACATAAAGTAGACAAGTATGAAACACAACAAGTAACAACAAAATAAATAAGCTTTAATAATAAGCTTCTAAACACAGATTATTACAAAATCACTAAAATGTCATAACTAGCCTCGAAGGCACAATATCAACCAATATTAATACCACATCAAATCTCAAGTGTTACACTGGAGTTTGCCGAGGCGAATGGCCCGATCCCATAGAAATGGTGATAAACAATACTGCTGAGGCGAACAACCCGATCCCATAAGAATAACTCACAATACTGCTGAGGTGAACGATCCGATCCCGTAATAGTAATTATTAATCCTGCCGAGGCGAATAGTCCGATCCCACAAGAGTAGAGAAATTCTCTTGCTCGCGATAATACATGCGAGTCGAGAAGACACAGAATTACCGTTCATCAAATATTTCACAATTTCCAAAGAAAGAGACTCGATCAATATTTTATTCTTGTCTCAATCTTAGTCATAAGTTAAAGAAATCAAATACACAAAATTAATTCAAATAACACATTTTAAGGCATGATATGAATCTAAGTCTACCAGAATATAAATATAAATATAGTTACGTACCGACTCTCTTCACCTCCTACGTACATAGCCCACACAACAAGTAGCACATAACAATTTATACACATAAGGGCATAATTCCCTCTTACAAGATTAGGCAAGAGACTTACCTCGCTTCCAAGCTCACTCGGCTCTTAAATCTCACTAGAAATCCCCAAACAATGCCGAGCAATCCGAAACTAGTCACAAGTCGTACAAACTAATCAATATATGCTCAAAAGTTCATAGTTAATTTATTAGAGTAATTTCCTAACCCAATTTAGAAGGTTCATAAAAGTCAGCTCCGGTCCCAAGTGCCTGGATTCTGAATTTTTTTGAAGATAAACATTACCCATGCCATTACAAACTCAAATATATAATTTATTCCCAATTTCATCATCAATTTCGTGGTCAAATCTCATTTTTACCAAACACTTGGTTTCCAACAAAATCGCATAATTTTCTCTAATTTCCATGTTAAATCTACCCATAATCCATGTATTTAACTCAAACGTTAGTAGAATTCACTTACCTTGTGATGCATGATGAAAATCTCCTCAAAATAGCTCCCCAAATTTGGCCAACCCAAGTGAAAGTGAGAGAAATGAGCTAAGTCCCGTATTAAAATAAGTCTGCCCAGGGATTCCTTCTTTGCGATCGTGGAAGGTCCCTCTCCATCGCAAAGACCAACTTTTCTAGCCGACCAAAATTACCCTTCGCATTCACGACCAGTCCGTCGCGTTCGCGATGAACCAACTCCCAGCCTTTCGCGTTCATGATCCCCGAGTCGCGTCGCGAAAGCCATCTGCCTTCCAGCCCAGCTCATCACCTCCTTTCTTCGCGTTCGCGGCATGGTCTACGTGTTCGCAAAGAAGGACTAGATCCTCCCTCGTGTTTGCGAGGAACTCTTCTCGTTCGCGAAGAGTAAAATCCTAGACCTCCATTCAGCCTTCCTCGCGATCGCGGGACATCCTTCGCAATCGCGAAGCACACCATCACACCACCATACCAGTAATTTCAACCAAGTATAACTTTGCTCCGGGTGGCCCGGAATGTGAGCACCTAATTTTTGACTATACTTGAATTTATACCACCTTTTACTATGTAAATATTTTTAGAAATTTAATATATATATTTTTTAGCTTTGTTACATTTTTTTTAATATAGGGTAAGAATTAAAAATAATTTAAAAGGTCAAATTATTACTATTAGTATTATTTTTATTTTTTATCTTTATTTTAAAATAAAATATATTATAAAAAAACCAAAAAAATTAAATATTTTTTTTAATTTTCGGATGAGAATAAAATAATAGAAAAACTAAAAGTATGGAATAAAAAATTAAAAGTAAAAGTAGGTGGAATTATTTTTTAAAAAAAGTAAAAGAAAGTGGAAAATTAAAAAAATAAAAGTAAAAGAATGTAATTTTTTTTTAAAAATAAAAATTAAAAGAAATATGAAATTAAAAAATAAATTAAAGGTAGTTGAAATTTTAAAAGAAAGAAAAGTAAAATAAGTGGAAAATAAAAAACAATAAAGTAAAATAAGCGGGAAATAAAAAACGAAAAGTAAACAGTAGAGGGAATTTAAATATAATAAAAGTAAAAAATAAGAAATTAAAAAATAAAAGTAAAGGAAAGTGGAGAATTATTATTTTTTAAAGAAGAAGAAAAATGAGAAGCGAGAATTCTTTTTAATTAAAAAGTAATAAAATAATAAAAAGAAATCTGAAAAAATTCCAATTTTTTTCTATAAATAGAAGAGAAATGTGAGGAGAGAGGGAGAGGGAGAAGGAGAAAAACAAAGGAGAGAAGAGGGAATTGAGAGAAATTATTTTTCTTCTTCTATGCTAAGGGTATTTCTACTTGTGTCATTCTTTCTTCGTCTTTCTTTCAAATAAATCCAGCAATTCATCACCCATAACCCAACAAAAAATACTTCAAAACATCCCCTTTCACACGCCAAACAGTGGAGTCAATAGTCGAGGTCGAGAATTCCGTTGGAGCTCCTTTCACTAGCTTTGATGTTCTTCTTCGCTTATGCTTGTTCGACGTTCGTCTGAGTTATTGTACCTGTTCTTGGAGACTCATGTAATTGGAAATTTTCATTAAAGGTTTATTCTTTCATCTATTCTTTTTATCTTATTTCATGTGATTTTATTTATTTGCCTTTAAATTTTATAAATAATAATGTAAATTAGTCCTTAAATGTTATATGCTTAATCATGTTTTTGAAAATGTGGTATTCAAACTTGCTTTAAAGTTGGGAAGATTTGGACCCTAATGAGTTTGGGTTTCAATTGTTGGGTTGTAGGGTATTGGTATATGATGGTTTATGTATTCAAATATCTAAAATCATACACTTCTTCCACAAGTAATTCCATAATTCATGGCCTTCACAATAATTTCAAACTTAGGAAAGAAACAAATCATGAATGCGCTAGAATACTTTAGGCGTACTCTTAATTAGTTGAATTATCGTGATTATGTATACGTTCGCGTGACATAATTACGATTCACAACTAAAATCAAGGTATGCGTTCGCACAACTTTGGGCGAAACAACCTTAAATATAATAAAAATGCTATTAATTGCGTACACGTACACATGACATGGTTTTGGCACAATAAACAAAACGAATTCACACACGTGATTCGTTTCAAAGATAATTCCATATTTTAATATAAAAGCAGATAGATAAAATATGAAAACCAATAAATTACAGTTTATCTAAAATTAATTCAAGCCAAGTTATAGTCAATAAAACGACCGTGCTAGAACCACGAGACTCGGGGAATGCCTTACACCTTCTCCCCGGTCAACATAATTTCTTACCCGCACTTTATTTTCGCAGATCAATAATAATAGAGTCAAACATTCCTTTGACTAGGTATTCAAATAAAAGGTGACTTGGAACACCCAAAAAATCAATTCCAAGTGGCGACTCTGTAAATAAAATAATCTTTATTCAAATTTATCACTTTAATTGGAAAAATTCTTTAACCCACAACAATCCATAAAACACACATATATCTTTTTTTTTGGGGGGGGGGGGAGGGGGGGTATAAAAGGGGTGTGACAGCTCTGGCGACTCCGCTGGGCACAAGAACCCAGAACTTCTGGTTCAGGGTTCAGAATTCGAACTTGTAATGTGATATATACTTGGCTTTCTTGATTGCTGATATTACTGTATTTGTGGGTCTAATGTGCTAATTGCCGCTCATTTACTGCTTTGATATTATCCGAGTCTTCTGAATTTAGGGTGCACACATGCGCGTGACCCACTTTTCTGTTAGAGGTCATACCAAATAGAATGAGACTGGATGAGTAACTAGACCGGGTAGACTTTCGTGCTCCCGATACGTTGCCCCCTCCTCGGTCCGAGCTGTCCGCTTGGGTAAGCCAGGTTTAAAACACTCCCCCGTGGATTTTAAACCTAGACTAACATAGCCTCATGCCAGATCCCTAGTAGGAACGTTTGTTTGCATCACGAGCATTTGACTTTGGGGACTCAACACAGGGGTTGAGTCCGTCTAGGACAGGTGTACCTAAACATTACAAGACCATCTTGATGCATCTTATGTGCTACATGTACATTGTGTTTGATTCAGTTTGTGCATGCTGACTGACTTCTAAAAAAAATAATTGAGAGAAAACCAGAAGGAAGAAAATAGGAGAGAGAAAATTTATACGATTTTTTAAAAAACATCTCGGTAATTGAAAATCCAAAAACCTTGTGAGAAGTTTACCCCAAAACGATTATTACAAAATAAGATCGAATGTTTCCCAAAACAAAAAAGGTGTCATCCCATTCCTGAAATATGACCGAACTACACGAGTCTGATTCTCACCGGATATGAGATACGTAGGCAAACCTCATCGGTTCCGGCCCCAAAGTTTCAAAAATTCAAAAATAGTTTCCTTTAATTCCTTCTTTGTCTTTGCTTCAAAAATCCCAAATAAAAGAAAAATACATAAAGCCAAAATATATTTTCTTTCTTTTTAGAAGTCTCTCATTTGAAAAACAAAATCAAATCAAAATCCAAAAATAAGTTTATTTTATAAGTTTTAAAAAAAAATCAAAATTCAAAAAAGAAAATATTTCCTTTCTTTCGAAAATTATCAAAAAAAAAAAAAAAAAAAACCAAAAATATTTTCTTTCTTGTTTAGAAGTCTTTCTTTTAAAAATTTCGAATAAAAAAAGAGAGAAAATTCTAAATCCAAAATAATTTCTTGTAAGGAGCTTTTGTGGTACGATTTTCAAAAAAAAAAGAAGATTGATGAATAAATTAGAAAAAGAATTAGCTTATTTACTTTGTTTCTGGTATCCCCGAACTACGCAAGATCTGATTCATGCGGTATCATAATACGTAGGCAATCCTCATCGGATTCGATCATAGCGATTAAGTAAATCGAGTGAAAAAAAAGAGAAGAAAGAAAAAGAAATAAAGGAGTGACAAAAATAAGAAAGAAAAAAAATAAAATCCAAAAAAAGAACGCTTTGTCCAATTTGAAAACGAAAATCGCGAAAAGTTTCTATGAATATGCTGTCAAATGTCGCGAGCAAGCCGCCAGGGTAAATCCTCCAATGGACGAAGCAGAAATGGTTAGGTTTTCCTACAGGCCCAAGAGGCGAACTACTTCCAGAACATGATGTCTACTATGGGTAGACCGTTCGCCGAGGCTATCAAAATTGGGGAGATGGTCGAAAATGATTTAAAAAACGGCCCGAATCTTGAGTCATGTTGCCTTTAAGGCCATATCACAGGCCGTTCTGAGTGGTTCAGAGGGTTTGATAAACAGAAATTAGAGAGATGATGAATTTGATCCGGCACTGAAGGTCATTGCAGCCATTTCCAAGAAAGAAGAAAAGCCGAAAAAACGGTCACCAAGCCTGAAATTTCCCCATCAGATGGGAGTTTCGGTAGCCAGTCTTGCTATCCTTTCTGCGTTCAGATTATCTCAGGGTGTGATCCGGTTATTTTACTTTATTGTCTTACTTTCTGATGTAAACCCTTCTATCTTTAAAATTCAAAAAACAATCAAAAAACAAATCAAATGAAATTAATATTTCATTGTCCAAGAATGTCTCTTTTTTTAATTTTGTCACTTTTTCTTATTCTCTTTTCAGTTCTGTTAATGCATATTTTAATAACATGACATGCTTGCGGACTTCATGCCAGATCCTAAACCGCTGTCAGACCCCAAAATAATAAATCGAGAAATAGAATATTTTGAAGACAAGGCATGTAAGAAAATAAATAGAAAATTGGAACGAAGTTGAGATTCCCTCTCTTCGGATCATTGTTGAAGCCGAGATTGAGGATAAAGATTGGGTCAAGAACCGATTGGAACAATTGATACTGATTGATGAAAAATTATTGGTCGCAGTTTGCCATGGGCGATTGTACCAATAAAGAATGGCTTGTGTCTACAGAAAGAAAGTGCGGCCCAAGAAATTTAAAATAGGACAACTCATTCTGAGACGTATCATCCCACCTTATGAAGAAGCTAAAGGAAAATTGGCTCCAAATTAGTCCATACATTGTAACGAGAGTACTGCAAAAGGGAGCGTTGTACCTAGGTTACATCGAAGGAAATATCCTTGAAACAACTGTCAATGCATGGGCAGTAAAAATGTACTATGTTTGATCCTCCATAAAATATTAATGTTCTCCAGTTGGGATGATGAGGACTTTCATTCTCGCTACTAGTGGCGGAGCTACCTTATGGGTAGGGGTGTCAAATGACACCCCTTCGCGGGAAACAATACACTGTGTAGCTAGGTAAAAAAATAAATTATATGTGTATATACTATGTATTGACTCCCCTTAATTTATTGATATGTTTACTTTTATATATTTCGACACCCCTTAACGAAAATTCTGGCTCCGCCACTGCTCGCTACCCAAACACCATTAACCCTTTTGTAAACCCTTTGAGCTGGTTACTCTTCTTTGATTATCCTCTTTCGAACCTGAAAGTGTTATTAAAAAAATAAAAAAGGAAAAGAAATGAAAAATGAAAAAAAAGAAAAAGAAAAAAAAGAAAAAAAAGGGGAAAGTGAAAAGAAAAGAAAACAAAACAGAAGAAAAAGCAAAAGAGAAAAAAGAAACAAAGTTTCTTGAACTACGTTCGACTTGATTCCGAAAGGATACGTAGGCAGCCTCTCTCTGGGGTTTAGTCACACCAACATAAAAATCTACATTCCTAAAAAAAAAATTAAAACTGGGGCAGATGTTACAATTGGTTCGGCGAAGGTTTCGCCTGAAAGGTTCCAAAGTTGTAATTCAATTCAAATCCTTTTTACCCAAATCCTTTTCAAGTCCTTCCGATCAATCAACGAGAATGTTCAAGAATTAGAGGATACAATTACTTGGATCTGATACAGCCAAATGAGAGAAATAAAATAAGAGAGTCTTATTGGTGAAAACCCTCACGGGCACCGTAAGGCGATGACGAGTAGAGAAAATAAAAATGAGAGAGTCTTGTTAATGAAAACCTGCAGAAGGCACTATAAGGCGATGGTGAGAAGAGAAATGAGGGAGGTCAGCTGGTGAAAACCCACAAAAAGCACTACTGATCGAAAAGAGGATCTTCACATCCATTGGCATCGACAGTCCTGGGCAAGGTTTCTCGATTTCGAGGGAAAAGTTGTGATGAATTGCTGAGAGTCAGATAGTTTACACATATCAGGCATCCAGTCCAAAAGGCATGTCATGTTCATTGAAGTCCGCATATACTCCTAGCTAAGTCCTTCTTTAATTTCTGTTCCCCGAAAAAGACACCTCTTGTTTAGACTCATTCTCCATTCCATTGTTGTTTTTCTTTAAATCCCTTTTGGTATAACTTCGTGTAAAAATAAAGGCAAAGAAATGATGGTAAGACCGATTACAAGGTTCTCGTTTGGAGCGAATAGATACTTTGAAAAGGCACCCAACCTCGGTAAGGGCATCAAGGCCACAAACTGACAACCACTTTTAAAATTCACAATGTTTCTTTATTTGGAGGAGGAATAAAAGAGTGCAGAATGGCAATTCCTAAAGGAAGAATGTCACCAAAGGTAAGTTTCCTCAAAATCTCCACTTTCCTTTATTTTTAGCATGCATCACTACTGCTCATATCTCTCAATTTCGTAGCTTAACCCAGGTAGAACCTTTTCTCCTAGGGGGATCCAGCTCATAGTTCCGGGTAGAATTACTCTTCACTCAGGTTGTTTTATATAACTTAATCTAGGTAGAACCTTTTTGCCTAGGGGGATCCGGCTCATAGTTCGGGGTAGAAGTACTCTTCGCCCAGACTTGTTTTACGTAGCTTAACCCAGGTAGAACCTTTTCACTTAGGGGGATCCAACTCATAGTTCCGGCTAGAAGTACTCTTCGCCCAGGCTTGTTTTTTGTAGCTTAACCCAGGTAGAACCCTTTTGCCTAAGGGGATCCAACTCATATTTCCGGGTAGAAGTACTCTTCGCCCAATATTGTTTTTCGTAGCTTAACCCAGGTAGAACCTTTTCGCCTATGGGGATCCAGCTCATAGTTCTGGGTAGAAGTACTCTTCGCTCAGGTTATTTTACGTAGCTTAACCTAGGTAGTACCTTTTGGCCTAGGGGCATCCAGCTCATAGTTTTTGGGTAGAAGTACTCTTCGCCCAAGCTATTTTTCGTAGCTTAACCCAGGTAGAACCTTTTCGCCTACGGGGATCCAACTCATAGTTCCGGGTAGAAGTACTCTTTGCCCCAACTTTTCTTTTCGTAGCTTAACCCAGGTAGAACTTTTTCGCCTAGGGGGATCCAATTCATAGTTCCGGGTAGAAGTACTCTTCGCTCAGGTTGTTTTACGTAGCTTAACCCATGTAGAACCTTTTAGCCTAGGGGGATCGAGCTCATAGTTCCGGGTAAAAGTACTCTTCGCTTAGGTTGTTTTACATAGCTTAACCCATGTAGAACCTTTTCGCCTAGGGGAATCCAGCTCATAGCTCCGTGTAGAAGTACTCTTCGCTCAGGTTGTTTTACGTAGCTTAACCCAGGTAGAAGCCTTTCGCCTAGGGGGATCCAGCTTATAGTTTTCGGGTAGAAGTACTCTTTCCCTAGGCTGTTTTTCGTAGCTTAACCCAGGTAGAACCTTTTTGCCTAGGGGGATCCAGCTCATAGTTCCGGGTAGAAGTACTCTTCGTCCGGATTATTTTCGTAGTTTAACCTAGGTAGAACTTTTTCGCCTAGGGGGTCCAGCTCATAGTTTCCGGGTAGAAGTACTCTTCGCTCAGGTTATTTCGTAGATTACCTAGGTAGAACCATTTCGCCTAGGGGGATCCAACTCATAGTTTCGGGTAGAAGTACTCTTCACTCAGGTTGTTTCGTATCTTAACCCAGGTAGAACCTTTTTGCCTAGGGGGATTAAGCTCATAGTTTTCGGGTAGAAGTACTCTTCGCTCAAGATATTTTATATAGCTTAACCCAGGTAAAACCTTTTCGCCTAGGGGGATCCATCTCATAGTTCCGGGTAGAATACTCTTTGCTCAGGTTGTTTTTCATAGCTTAACCCAGGTAGAACCTTTTCGCCTAGGGGGATCCAACTCATAGTTCTGGGTAGAGGTACTCTTCGCTCAGGTTATTTTACGTAGCTTAACCCAGGTAGAAACTTTTCGCCTAGGGAGATCCAACTCATATTCCGGGTAGAAGTACTCTTCGCCCAGGCTCGCTTTTCGTAGTTTAACCCAGGTAGAACCTTTTTGCCCATCGGATTCATTTTCATTTCATTAATATAGGGCACCAATCCCTGGTTACATTTCTTTTCCGTAATACAGTGTGCCATCCCCTGGTTACATTTCCTTTCAGCAATACAAGACGCCATCCCATGACTACATTCTTTTCAGTAATATAGGGTACCAACCCCCGATTACATTCTTTTTCCGTAATACAGGGTACCAAGCCCTGGTTATATTTCCTTACCAGTATCAGGGTACACCAATCCCTAGTTGCTTTTCCAACATAAGGTCTCCATTCCCTAGTTTCTTTCATTTTAGACATAGGGTCTCCATTCCCTAGTTTGTTTCGTTTTTCGGGGTACACCATTCCCGACCTTTTATTGCTTTAAATAAAGAAGTAGTTTAGAATTTTGTTACAATACCTCACGAAATTTTCCTAGTGCAAACTGGGGCAGAAAAATTTCGTTCGTTTGTTTGTTTTGTTGTCTGAGTAGGTTTTAACTCGAGGCACAAGATTCGAGATGACCAAAAGAAGAAGTCTCACTTCAGAATAAATGAAAATAAAAAATAGGTGAATCCAAACTGCAAATGCAGTTGAAAAGATGTGAAAACATGACTGAAGCCACGAGCATTGGAGTCCCATTTTGATTAGAAGAAGCTATAGAACAATGAACTAGCACCTACATCTAGCGAGCATCAAGGTTTAGATCAGAGTCTGCATGAAGAACCAGTCAAGACTCAAGATCAAGTTTCAAAAGACTCATTGATAGGAATCTTGTAACTCATAACTGATAGGCTTGCTTATTTTCTTTTTTATTTTGATATAATAGCACGACCGCAGATCGGAGCCTCGACAGAATCTCACTCGACTCCTCAACTCATCATTCTACCATTATCCTTGAACTACACGTGACTTGATTCCCCTATAACCCGGAACATGTAGGCTGTCCAAAACCTACAGTTTGAATAACGGTTTGGTAAAAAATTAGTCACATGGCTCACCTAGTCTTTTCCTGAAAACTCTTCATGTTTCCAAGTAAAGAGGGGCAGCTGTGAGCACCTAATTTTTGACTATACTTGAATTTATACCACTTTTTACTATGTAAATATTTTTAGAAATTTAATATATATATTTTTAGCTTTGTTACATTTTTTAAATATAGGGTAAGAATTAAAAATAATTTAAAAGGTCAAATTATTACTATTAGTATTATTGTTATTTTTTATCTTTATTTTAAAATAAAATAAATTAAAAAATAAATAGAAAAAATTAAATATGTTTTTAAAGTTTTGGATGGGAATAAAATAATAGAAAAATTAAAAGTATGGAATAAAAAATTAAAAGTAAAAGTAGGTGGAAATAGTTTTTTAAAAAAAGTAAAAGAAAGTTGAAAATTTTAAAAATAAAAGTAAAAGAATGTGAAAATTTTAAAAAAATAAAAAGTAAAAGAAATATAAAATTAAAAAATAAAGTAAAGGTAGCTGAAAATTTAAAGAAAGAAAAGTAAAATAAGTGGAAAACAAAAAAAGAACAGTAAACAATAGTGGGAATTTAAATATAATAAAAGTAAAAAATGGGAAATTAAAAAATAAAAGTAAAGGAAAGTGGGGAATTATTTTTTTTTAAAAAAAGAAGAAAAATGGGAAGTGGGAATTTGTTTTAATTAAAAAATAATAAAATAATAAAACAAAATCTGAAAAAAATCCTATTTTTTTTTTCTATAAATAGAAGAGAAATGTGAGGAGAGAAGGAGAGGGAGAAAGAGAAAAACAAAGGAGAGAGAGAGGAGGGAATTGAGAGAAATTATTTTTCTTCTTCTACGCTAAGGGTATTTCTACTTGTGTCATTCTTTCTTCGTCTTTCTTTCAAATAAATTCAGCAATTCATCACCCATAACCCAAAAAAAAAAACTTCAAAATATTCTTTTTCACACGCCAAACAGTGGAGTCAATAGTCGAGGTCGAGAATTCCGTTGGCGTTTCGTTCACTAGCTTTGATGTTCTTCTTCGCTTATGCTTGTTCGACGTTCGTCTGAGTTATTGTACCTGTTCTTGGAGACTCATTTAATTGGAAATTTCGCATTAAAGGTTTATTCTTTCATCTATTCTTTTTATCTTATTTCATGTGATTTTATTTATTTGCCTTTAAATGTTATAAATAATAATATAAATTAGTCCTTAAATGTTATATGCTTAATCACGTTTTTAGAAATATGGTATTCAAACTTGCTTTAAAGTTGGGAAGATTTGGACCCTAATGAATTTGGGCTTAAATTGTTGGGTTGTAGGGTATTGGTATATGATGGTTTATTTATTCAAATATCTAAAATCATACACTTCTTCCACAAGTAATTCCATAATTCATGGCCTTCACAATAATCTCAAATTTAGGAAAGAAACAAATCATGAATGCGCTAGAATGCTTTAGGCGTACTCTTAATTAGTTGAATTATTGTGATTATGTATATGTTCGCGTGACAGAATTACGATTCACAACTAAAATCAAGGTATGCGTTCGCGCAATTTTGGGCGAAACAAACTTAAATATAATAGAAATGCTATTAATTGCGTACACGTACACGTGGCATGATTTTGGCACAATAAACAAAATGGATTCACACACGTGATTCGTTTCAAAGATAATTCCATATTTTAATATAAAAGAGGATAGATAAAATATGGAAACCAATAAATCACAGTTTATCTAAAATTAATTCATGCCAAGTTGTAGTCAATAAAGCGACCGTACTAGAATCACAGGACTCGGGGAATGCCTTACACCTTCTCCCCGGTCAACAGAATTCCTTACCCGGACTTTATTTTCGCAGATCAATAATAATAGAGTCAAACCTTCCTTTGACTAGTGATTCAAATAAAAGGTGACTTGGAACACTCAAAAAATCAATTCCAAGTGGCGACTCTGTAAGTAAAATAATCCCTATTCAAAATTTTCACTTTAATTGAAACAACTCTTTAACCACAACAATCCATAAAACACACATATATCAAACTGATTTCAACCAACTCCGAACGCGACAAACCATACTTAGACAACTCGGAATGACGTCGAAGTTTACGCACAAGTCACAAAGCACAATACGAACCTATTTCAAGGCAGGGAATCCCAAACGGACATCAATAACACCAATGTCTACTTCAAATCAAACGTAGGGAATTCTTAAACCTTCAAAATGCCAACTTTCAACAATAAGCTCCGAAACGCTCCCGGTCTACCCGAAACTCGATCCGAACATATGCCCAATTCCAAAATAATCATACGAACCTATTGGAACCTTCAAAGCATAATTCCGAGGTTGTTTTTTTAAAGTGTTAACTCAAGTCAAATTTGGCCACCTTAGGCTACTATTATGGAACTACGTGTTCCGAATTCAACATGAATCCTTCCAAAACCAAACCATCCATCCCCTCAAATTATAGTAAAAGCACATATTGAAAGTATTAAATAGGGGAACGATGATCTAGAAAGCAAAATGATCGGTCATGTCGTTACATTCTCCATCTCTTAAACAAACGTTCGTCCTCGAACGGGTCTAGAATCATACCAAGAGTGCCGAATAAGTGTGGATATCTACTCCGCATGTCCTCCTTGATCTCCAAGTCGCCTCCTCGACTGGTTAACCCTTCCACAGGAACATCACTGCTAACATCTTCTTAGACCTCAACTTGCAAATCTGTCTGTCAACAATGGCAACTGGATCCTCCTCATAATCCAAGATTTCATCAAGCTGTACTGTATTGTAATATCACATATCTGACCTGTCACCGTGGAACCTCCGAAGCATAGACACATGAAATACCGAATGAACTCCCGATAGGCTAGGAGGCAAAGCAAGCATGTATGCGACCTCTCCAACTCGCTCCAACACCTTAAATGGACCAAAAAACCTCGAACTCAGCTTGCCCCTCTTTCCAAACCTCATGATACCCTTCATCGGCGAGACCTTCAAGAGAACCTTCTCGCCACCATAAATGATAAGTCACGTGCCTTCTGATCCGCGTAACTCTTCTGTTTGGACTGTGTTGTGCGAAGTTTCTCCTGAATTAACTTTACCTTATCCAAGGTATCCTTTAACAAATCAGTACCATAAAACCTAGCCTCACTGCGCTCAAACCAACTGATAAGGGAACGATATCGCCAACCATACAAGGCCTCAAATGGATCCATCTCGATGTTGGACTGATAAATATTGTTATAAGAAAACTCAGAAAAAGGTAAGAATCGATCCCACTACCCTCCGAAGTCAATCAAACATGCTCTAAGCATATCCTCCAGAATCTGAACTGTCCCCTCCGACTGCCCGTCGGTCTGCGGATAAAAAGCTATGCTGAGCTCTACCCGGGTACCCAATTCACTCTGTACAGCTCTACAGAAACGTGAAGTGAACTGAATGCCTCTATTTGAAATGATGGAAATAGGCACGACATGCAACCGGACGATCAGCTAAATTTACATTTGGGCCAACCTCTCTGAAGTGTAAGTAGTCACCACCGAAATAAAGTGTGCAGACTTGGACAAACTTTCGAAAATGACCCCAAAGCATCAAATTTCCTCAACGTCCGTGGAAAACCAACCACAAAATCTATAGTGATACTCTCCCACTTCCACTCTGGTATAACCATTTGATGAAGTAGGCCACCTGGACTCTGGTGCTCATACTTAACCAGCTGGAAATTCAGACGTCTAACCACATACTCAACTATGTTCTTCTTCATCCACCTCCACCAGTAATGATGCCTCAAGTCACTATACATCTTCATGGAACCTGGATGAATAGAATAATGTGAACTGCGTGCCTCCTCTAAAATTATCTCCCTCAGTCCATCAATTTTAGGAACACATAAACGACCCTGGAGTCACAGAACACCATTATTGCCGATAGTAACCTCCTTGGCATCACCCGGTAGCACCATCTCTCTAAGGACCAACAAGTGTGGATTATCATACTAACGAGCCTTGATCCGATCGAATAAGGAAGACTGAGCCACAACACATGCAAGAACTCGACTGGGCTATGAAATATCCAACCTTACGAGTCGGTTAGCTAAGGACTGGATGTCCAAATCCAATGGCCTCTCCTCCGCTGAAATGAATTCCAAACTACCCATACTCTCGACCTTTATGCTTAAGGCATTCGCTACCACATTCGCCTTGCCCGGATGATAGAGGATGGTAATATCATAATCCTTCAGTAACTCAAGCCACATGCGCTGCCTAATATTAAGATCCCTCGACATAAACAAATGCTGCAAATTATAGTGATCGATGTAAATCTTGCACGACACCCAATATAGATAATGCCTTCAGATCTTAATGGCATGAACTATCGCAGCGAACTCCAAGTCGTGAACAAGGTAATTCTTCTCACGAGGCTTCAGTTGACGTGAAACATATGCAATAACTCTCCCCTCCTACATCAACACACAACCTTAGACCAACACCGGTGCTGTAGTCAATGCGGTCTTGAGCTTTTGAAAGCTCGCCATACAATCATCAGACCATTTGAACTGAGCACCTTCTAGGTCAAACTAGTTAAAGGAGCTGTGTTAGACGAGAAACCCTCCACAAACCGGCAATAATAACCTGCTATCCCCAAGAAACTCCTAATCTCGGTCGCTATGGTAGGACGAGGCTAACTCTGAACTGCCTCCAACTTTTTGGGATCCACCTTAATACCCTCACCTGATACAACATGGCCCAAGAAATCCACGAAATCTACTTGTAACTCGCATTTGGAGAACTTAGCATATAACTTTTGTCCCCGCAAGGTCTAAAGCACTAACCTCAAATGCTACTCGTGCTCATCCATACTACGCGAGTAGATCAATGTGTCATCAATGAATACAATGATAAACGAGTCAAGATATGGCTTGAACATCAGATCAATCAAATCCATAAACATTGCCAGGGGCATTAGTTAAGCTGAAGTACATCAATAGAAACTTATAGTGCCCATATCTAGTTCAGAAAGCCGTCTTCGGAATATCCGAAGCACAAAACTTCAGATGATGATAACCAGATCTCAAGTCGATCTTTGAAAACACTCTATCACCCTGTAGCTGATCAAAAAAATCATCGATGTGCAAAAACAAGTACTTATTCTTGATGGTGACTTTGTTCAGCTGGCGGTAATCAATGCACATCTATATAATCCTATTCTTCTTCTTCACAAATAATATCGGTGCACCCCAAAGTGACACACTCGGCCTGATGAACCCTTTCTCGCGCAACTCTTTAAACTATTTCTTTAACTCCCTCAACTCCGTTGGAGACATGCGATAAGGTAAAGTAGATATAGGATGGGTGCCTGACACCAAATCAAAGACGAAATCGATATCCCGATCCGGTGGCATACCTGGTAGATCAGCAGGAAATACATCATAAAACTGCCGTACCACCGTCACTGAATCTATCGTTGGAGTCTCTGTAGTGGTGTCCCAAATAAAGGCCAGAAAGGCTAGACATCCCTTCTCAACCATATGTCGAGCCTTCAAGAAAGAAATAACCCAATTGTAAGTGCCAATAGATTAACCCCTCCACTCCAATCTAGACAACTCAAGCATCGCCAAGGTAACAGTCGTGACATGGAAATAGAGAATGGCATGGTACGAAAACAACCAATCCATGCCCAGGATTACCTCGAAATCAATCATATCGAGCAATAACAGATCAACTCTGGTCTCATTACTATAGAAAGTCACTACACATGACTGATAAACCCGATCCACAATAACAGAATCACCCACTGGCGTGGACACATATACATGAACACCCAAGGACTCACGAGATACATCTAGATAAGGAGTAAATAGATAAGAGACATGGGAATAAGTAGACCCTGGATCAAATAGTATCGAAGCATCTCTACGGTAGACATAAATAGTACCTGTAATCACTGCATCAGAGGTGACTTCCTCTGGCATGGTTAGGAAAGCATAGAATCTAGACAGAGCACCGCCTGACTGGCCTCTACCTCTAGGGCAACCCTACCTACCTACCCTCTGCCTCTGGACGGGCAGGCAGGAGATGCGGTAATTATGGGCCAATGGTCCTGCTGCACTGCCTTGCTCCAAAGACTGGGATAATACCTCTTCACGTGGCCTAACTACCCGCACTCAAAACAATCTCTCTGAGTGGTGAACTACTTGATCTGAGTCTGACCTTGATAGCCTTAATACCCACTTGAGGAACCCTGAATAGACGACATATGGTAAGTATTCTCTAGAATAACACTAAAGTAGGGTCATGCTGGAGCACTCGGAGCAGGCGGTGGTGCTGAATACATGGTCCTGCTGGACTGGCCCCTCATGAACTGATTGTTGCCCCTAGATAGGGCACCATTGAATTCACCAAAATACCGAGGCTGCTTATCCCTCGACTAATTCTTTACTCTAGTTGTGGATGCGCTCAATCCTCCAATATATCTCCACATCCTATAGGAATAGAGTCCCCATCTCTGTCTCACGGGCCATAAAAACATGAATCTCAGGGTGCAGACCTGCAATAAACTTCTGCACTCTCTCTGCATCCGTGGGGAGTATAATAGTTGCATGACAAGACATGTTAGTGAATCTCTCCTCGTAGTTTGTCACAGGCGTATGACACTGTCAGAGCCGCTCAAATTGACCACAAAGCTCCTCTCTCTCTGAAGGTAGAATATACTTCTCCAAGAAAAGATGTGTGAACTGATCCCAAGTCAAGGGAGGTGAACCCGCTGGCCTGCTCTGGAGGTAGGCCTGCCATCATCTGCGGGCCTTGACCTCTAGTTGAAAGGTGGTGAAGTACACTACGTTAGACTCCAGTACTCCCATATTACACAGCCTCTCCTTGTAATAGTCAATGAAATTCTGTGGATTCTCTGATCGCTCACC
The DNA here is from genome assembly GCA_000715115.1 of Nicotiana otophora. NCBI lineage: Eukaryota > Viridiplantae > Streptophyta > Magnoliopsida > Solanales > Solanaceae > Nicotiana > Nicotiana otophora. The sequence goes on along the minus strand of AWOL01S0001222.1, from coordinate 162,451 downwards.
GCCAAAGACAGGAGGATGAAGCCTAGTCCACCTATCCAACTGCTTCTTCTCCTTGACGGTCACGGTCGGTCCGGTCTCTAGTCTAACTGCTGAAACTGGCTGAGCCCCGCCCACAAGTAGTGCACCTAAGGTTTGATAACTGGCAGCAGCGCGCCCTAAAGCATGAGCGGTTGGGGTCTGTGATCCACCTCCCACTTGAGATGTGGTTGGATCTGCTTGAAATAGCCCGACCTAGGTCATAGAATCCATGAACCACAACATACGGTCCATGACCTCCTGAAAGCCCGATGCGGTCATAAAATCCGCTGGGGCCGGCTCTACTGCAGGTACATCATCCTGCTTCTCAATAAAAAGATCCTCCGCTAAATCTACTAATGGTACTACTGTAGCAACTCTAGGACGTCGTCGTCCTCTAATAGGAGCTGTGGCCCTCCCACGACCTCTGGCTCTACCTCTAACAATCGGGGGAGCAACTCCTCTGCCGCCAGTACAGCCATAGCACACGTTCTCATCATCTGTAAGAGAATAAGAGAAATATACTTAGCACAACATCAACTGCACGATAGGAGATGAAGAAAGAGAAGATTCCTAATACCCTATAGCCTCTCGAAGATAAGTACGGACGTATCCGCACCGATCCGCAAGACTCTACTAGGCCTGCTCATGACTCGTGAGACATATGTGAACCTAGGGATCTGATACTAACTATCACGACCCAAATCCCATAATAGGTTACGATGGCGCCCAACGATGTTGTTAGGTAAGACAACAGTGAAACTCCAATTTAATTATCCATTTTAACCTTTAAACTTGGAAAGTTTGTTAGATTAATAGAAATTAAATCTAGAACTCGAAATATATGCACTACTTTACAAAATTAACGAGTACGAATAATATATAAAGCAATGTGAAAGTAACAAAAAGTACAACTGTGAAAGTCCACTAGAAGCCCCAAAAATCTAGTTTAACAAACACATGAGCCATCTAGGAAATATACAAAACCACTATAGCTACTATCTGAAATGAAGTAGACAGAAACAAAAAATAAGTTAGAGGGAGACTCCGAGTATTGCAGATCGAAGCATGGAAGGAAGCGCACCACTAAGTCTCCGTGATGCGCCTACGCACCCGTGTAGTACCTGCCTCAGTACCTGCACATTCAGTGCAGAAGTGTAGCGTGAATACATAAATCAACACGTACCCAATAAGTATCGTGTCTAACCTCGAAGAATTAGTGACGAGGGGTCGACTTGATGCTTATTAGTGGTCATATAAATAAATATATAAAGTAGCCAAGTATGAAACACAACAAGTAACAACAAAACAAATAAGATTTAATAATAAAATTCCAAACATTGATTATTATGAAATCACTAAGATGTCATAACCGCCTTCGAAGGCACAATATCAACTGATATCACTACCACATCAAATCTCAAGTATTACGCACGAGTCTGCTAGCCCGATCCTATAGAAATGTTGATACAGAATACCACCGAGGCGAACGAATCGATCCCATAAGAATAACTCACAATACTGCCGAGGCGAATGACCCGATCCCATAAGAGTAATTATTAATTATGCCAAGGCGAACGACCCGATCCCATAAGAGTAGAGAAACTCTCTCACTCGTGAAAATACATGCTAGTCGAGAAGACGCAGAACTAATGTGCATCCAATATTTCAAAATTTCCAAAGTAAGAGACTTGGTCAATATTTTATTCTAGTCTCAATCTTAGTCATAAATTAAAGAAATCAAATGCACAAGATTAATTCAAATAGCACAATCAGAGCATGATGTGAATCTAAGTCTACTCGGACATAAACATGAATATAGCTACGTACGGACTCTCGTCACCTCATTCGTACGTAGCCCCCACAACAAGTAACACACAATAATTTATACACCTAAGGGAATAATTCCCTCTTACAAGATTAGGCAAGAGACATACCTCGCTTCCAAGCTCACTACTCAACTCTTAAACCTCACTAGAAATCTCCAAACGACGCCGAGCAATCCGATACTAGTCAAAAGTCGTACAAACTAATCAATATATGCTCAAAAAGTCATAATTCAACTATTAGAGTAGTTTTCCAACCAAATTCGGAAGGTCCATAAAAGTCACCCTGGTCCCACATTACCTATGATTTACGAACTCAAATGTATAATTTATTCCCAATTCCATAATCAATTTTGTGGTCAAATTCCATTATTACCAAGACCTAGGTTTCCAACAATCCCACAATTTTTACTAATTTTCATGTTAAATCTATCAATAATCCATGTATTTAACTCAAAAGTTGGTAGAATTCACTTACCTTGTGATGCTTGTTGAAAATCCCCTCAAAATTAGCTCCCCAAATTCGGCCAAGTGAAAATGAGCTAAGTCGTGTATTAAAATCAAGTATGTCCAGGGATTCCTTCTTCGTGATCGTAGAAGGTCCCCCGTGATCGCGAAGACCAACTTTTCTAGCTTACCAAAATTACCCTTCGCATTCGCGACTAGTTGGTCACGTTCGCGATGAACCAAATCCCAGCCCTTCACGTTCGCAATCCCCTATTCGCGTTCGAAGGCCATCTGCCTTCCAACCCAACTCAACACCTCCCTTCTCCGTGTTCGCAATGTGGTCTACGCATCGCCAAGAAGGACTAGATCCTCCCTCGCGTTCACAAGTACCTCTTCGCGTTCACGAAGAGTAAAATCCTAGACCTTCATCCAGCCTTCTTCGCGATCGCAGGACATCCTTCGCGATCGTGAAGCACACCAACACACCAACAGTTTCAGCAAAGTTTAACTTTGCTTCGGGTGATCCGTAACACACCCGAGCCACCCGGGACCCCGTTCAAATATACCAACAAGTTCATAAACATACTACGAACTTACTTAAAGCCTCGGAACACATAAAATAACACCAGAACTAAGAATTGCATCGCAAAATCAAATTAATAAATTTCTAAGCTTCAAACGTATTTCAACCAACTCCGAATGTGACGAACCATACTTAGACAACTCGAGATGACGCCGAATTTTACGCACAAGTCAAAAATCATAATATGAACCTATTCCAAGGCTCGAAATCCCGAACGGACATCGATAACACCAAAGTCCACTTCAACTCAAACTTAGGAAATTCTAAAACCTTCAAAATGCCAAGTTTCTACAATAAGCGCCGAAAAGCTCCCGGTCCACCCGAAACTCGATCTAGACATACGCCCAAGTCCAAAATCATCATATGAACCTATTGGAACCTTCAAATCCCGGTTCCGAGGTCGTTTACTCAAATTATTGACTCAAGTCAAACTTGGCCACCTTAGGCCACTATTATAGAGCTAAGTGCTCCGAATTCAACCCGAACCCTTCCCAAACAAAACCAACCATCCCCGCAAGTCATAAAATAGTAAAAGCACATGCGAGAAGTTGTAAATAGGGGAATGAGGATCTAGAAAGAAAAACCACCAGTCGGGTCATTACAGAAACCTATGCAGAATATGAATATAATCTAATAACGACAAGTAAAAGCAATAAATGAAAACAACGAGTGAACATATGAATAAACAATAAATGATTAAATACAATCTAAATACAAGTGAAATGAATTAAGGAAAAATAATAACCGTTCAAATCAACAAGCCGTTGCAACATAGAATGTATAACAAAAATTACACCAAGGTACCACACCTGATATTCATATCTCACAAGTTACAATCACAATCATCCTTATATCGCCGTTGAGTTTTGCGTTTATTTTAGAAATATTCTGAAATAGCTTCACGCGCTTTATCCCCCTTATCTCGCTGCATGGCTTCAAGTAATTTCCCTTACTAGCAACAAGAGCATAAGTTCCATTTTATCTCGCCACATGTGCATCAATATACCACCCTTATACCGCCGCATACACATCAATATCACAACACAATAATCAACTCGCACCACCCGTGGCCATATGCCACAACATTTCCAAAATCAACAATACCAATGTCACCACAATACATAGCCCACGACTCAACCAAAATGTGCACAAGAATCTCAATAACAATAAAATGAAACGGGAAAATAATTCAACAATGAAGTATATAACAACAAACTTCAATTAGAACATGTTAATAGCTTCCGATAACTACAACTTCAATTCAACGCATAAGAATAATCTCAACAATGAAAGGTATGACATGTAACAACAACCTCAGTTAAACACATATAAGAGCAAACTCGACAATGAAAGGTAGAACATGTGTTGACAACGTCAATTGCGACATATAAGAGTAACTCGACAAGGAAGGATAGAACATGTAATAACAACTATAGTTAAAGCATATAAGAGTAAACTCAACAATGAAAGATGTAACGAGTAATACCACCTTTAATTAAATGCATATAAGTAACTAAAAGTCAAAACCGGTCAATTTCCACATATAAGGTCGTGTACACACTTGTTACCTCATGTACATGTCTCCCACTTGATTCAAATAGTGCAATTTAACCAAATCCTACAGGGTAGTTCCCCCACAAAAGGTTAGGCAAGATACTTACCTCAACTAGGCCAAATTAACACTCAAAAATGGATTCTACCTTAAAGGTTTTCTTCGCACGGCTCAAATCTAATAAAAAACAACTTAATATCATCAAACAATGCAAGAGAAACCAATCTCGATTAATAAAGCTAAGATCTTTACTACAATTCCCTAAAAGTTAACAAAAGTCAACCCCGGAACCGCCCGGTCAAAACCCGATTCCAAGGATAGATCTCGACTACCCATAACTTCACGAGTCCATATATGTGTTTTGTTTTCAAATTAGAGTTCAATTTGACTCTCAAGTCTCAAATTTCATTTTTCAAAACATAGACAAAATTCTCCAAATTTCTCTTCAAATTCCATGGATTAAAGGTTAAGTCTCACAAATAATCATGTAATATAATTAAACATTCACCAAAATCACTTACCAAATAGTTGTATGTGAAAACTCCCTCCTCCAAATCGCCTCCTACCGAGTCTAAGGTTTTAAAATATGAAAATGAAGCTAAGTCCTATTTTTCCAACCCTTTTGTTCAGCTGCAGTAGTCACAACAGTGATCTTGGGTTTGCAATTGCGATCCCTCGCAATTTTGGAAAAGGGATCGTTAAAGTGAACCCTGATAGCCCACTCAGATGTAGCAATTGCGACAAAGGCTTCGCAATTACGATGTCAGCCTACTTTGCAAAAGCGACCCAATGGTCGCAAATGCGACCAGGCCCAACTATATACTGGATTCCCAAATGCGATAAGGGTATCGCGTTTGTGATATTTGAATCTCCCCTGTGCTCTTCGCAATTTCAATGCTGGCGCTCACAATTGCGACAGCTGGAGCACCAGCGTACCAGCATCCTAAAAATGAGTTCAACCAATCCGAAACATGTCCTATACTCACCCGAGCCCTCGGGGCTCCATACCAAACATCCACACAAGTCTAAAAACATCTTACAAATGTGCTCGCACGATTAAAATACCAAAATAACGTTCGGAACCATGAATCGGACATCAAAACACATGAAATTCAAAAAGAAACTCAAGAATCTCTAGAATCACAACTAAGCGTCCGATTCCTAACTAACCAACTCGGAATGACACCATATATTGCAGAAAAGTTCCAAATAGAAAACAAACCTATTCCAAGTCCCAAAACCAAAATCCGAACCCGATAGCCATAAAGTCAACCTATGGTCAAACCTAAGCAATTTCCAAACATTTAAATTGCCGACTTTCGGCAAAATAAGCCAAATTTAACCTAGGAACCTCCGAATTCAATTCCGGACATTTGCCCAAGTCCAAAATCACAATACGAACCTATCGAAGCCACCAAAACACTATTCTTGGATCATTTTAGCAAAAGTCAAACCTAGGTCAATATTTCCAACTTAAGCTTCTAAACTAAGAACTAAAGGGTCCAAATCATTCTAAAATTTTCCCAAAACGAAATCAACCATCCTCGTAAATCATAAAACCACAAATACACATATGGGGAGCTTCAAAAGGGGAAAGGGGGCTCAAATACACAAAATGACCGATCGGGTCGTTATGTCAACAACACGTGCAATTCCTTTGCTATAACAAATTCTCTTCTATGCTTGGTAACTTTTATAAGGTTTCTTCTCTCATTATATCTTTATTCATCTGCATATTATTTCGAAGCTTGGTATGTTTTATATGTTCTCTTATCTCATTATTTCTTTATCTGTGTTTCACGATCCCAATTGCCCTCCGTAGGATGTTGTGATGGCACCTTGTTTCTACGATTATGTAAGCCTAACATTTAATAATAACCTGACAGAATAAATTAAAAACACTAGAAGAAGGCTGAATAATTGATGTAAACTTCCAAAAACAGAATCAACAACAATACACTCTCCAAGACTGGTGGAACTGAATCATAAGCTCTATAGAGTCATACTAGAGTGACTACTACGTCATTGTATGAATAAAAAATACAATAGTAGTAAAAGTAGAAAAAGGTGACTCCGAGGCCTGCGGACATCGAGCACGCATAACTTGAAGTCTCTATAAAGCCTCTAACATATGATCACTAACGACCGACACGAGCAGACATACCTGTATCTGCACAAACAAATATGCAGAAGCGTAGTATGAGTACACCACAATGGTACCTAGTAAGTATCAAGCCTAACATAAGTAGAGTAGTGATGGGGCCTGGTCAAGACACCTACTAGGGTATAAATAAACAATAAGAAAACGTAATAAGGATGAATTATGGAAAGCGGGGAAATAATACGAAGCATAAATTATGGAAAGCGGAGAAATAATACGAAACAGTTAACAACATGACCTAATATCGGAATTGTAAGCACTAAAATCACATAAAGAAATCGGTTAAAGAGAACCACAATGATTATATACGGACAATAACTGACAAACATAAGGAATAACAAAATAACAAGAATCACAATGAGGTACCTCCTCGCGTACAATAATAATCACCACCGAGGTACCAACTCGTGTATATATATCAATAATCATAACCGAGGTACCGCCTAGTGTTCACAATTCACAATCTTAATCACAATCTTTCCTTATGCCGTCGCATGAGCCTTACATTTGGAATAGGTTTTGAAAACAGGTTTCCCGAAATAGTTACACACACTTTATTCCACCTTATGACGCCGCATGACTTCACGTAGTTCACCTACAAGCAACACACACATAAGTCCCACCTTATACCACTGCATGCACATTAACCTTAAGCCTTATACCGCCGCATGTGCGTCAATATCACATTACAATAACAACCTGTACCACAAGTGCCCATATATCACAACTTGCCAACAATAAACAATATCAATGTTTCCACAATAATAGCCCACGACTCCACCACAATGTGTACAAGAATATCAACAAATAACAATGAATGTAAAATTCTCAACAAGAAAGAAATCTCAACAATTATCAACTTTGCTTCATAATGATACGACTTCCACATCTTTAACACCAATAACTCAACAATGAGAAAGATAACGTGTAACTACGAACTAAATACAAATAACTCACAATGGAGGGAATAACATGACTTTAAATGAGAATAATAGATTAGAAAGACATAACTAGTAACAATGACTTCAAATAATGATAATAAACAATGAAAGAGATGACATTTATCAAATAAAGGCAACAAGTTCAACTAAAGCATGGGAGAAATTTATCAAGTAGGATGTAGAACAAGTGTTAAACAAGTCAATTAAGGCATGTAGGGATAGACTAACACAAATAAGAATAGATTGACTATGAGAATTTAGAACATGATATGGCATCTCAATTAAATCATGGAAATAGTCTAAGTAGCCTAAAATGGTCAAATACCACGCACAACCCATGTACCCACTCTGGTGTTCGCAATTGTGACACAAGAGGCACCCATCACCAGATCCTGCATTTTTCAATTTAAAGCTTTCCGAAGCATGTCCAAAACTTATCCGAGCCCTCAGGGCTCCAAGCCAAACATCCACACAAGTCTAAAAATATCATACGAACTCGCTCGCACGATCAAAATAAAATAATAACATCTAAAACTACAAATTGAACCCTAAAATGCATGAATTTCAAAGTAAAGTTTAAGAATATCTAGAATTACAACTAAACGTCCGAGTCCTATCAAATAAACTCCAAATGGTATTAAATTTTGCAGACAAGTTCTAAATAGCATAACGGACCTATTCTAAGTCCCAAAATAAAATTCCGAACTCGATAGCTAAAAGTCAACCTTCGTTAAACATTTCAACTTCAAATTGCCACATTTTGGCAAATCAATACAAATCAACCCACAGACTTCCAAAATCAATTCCGGCATATGCCCAAGTCCGAAATTGTGATACAAAGCTATTACAGCCATAAAAACACTGTTTCGGGGTCGTTTTCGCAAAAGTCAAAGTTTGGTTAACATTTCTAATATAGGCTTCTAAGCCAAGAGTCAAATGGTCCAAATCAACCCGAAAGCTTCCTAGAATGAAACTAACCAACTTCACAAGTCATAAAACCATAAAAACACATGTGTGAAGCATACAAAGGGGGTAACGGGGCGCAATTGCACAAAAATAATTGATCATGTCGTTACATTCTCCCCCACCTAAAACAAATGTTTGTCCTCGAATGTGCATAAGGACATACCTGAAGTAGTGAATCTATGAGGATAACGACTCCGCATGTCGTGCTCGGTCTCCTAAGTCACCTCCTCGATGGGATAAACCCTTAATTGAACCTTTACTGAAGCAATATTCTTTGACCTCAACTTCCGGACCTGTCTGACCAAGATAGCCACCAACTCCTCAACATAAGTCAAATCCTCATCCAATTGGACTGTGCTAAAGTCTAAAACATGAGACGGATCACCATAATACTTCTGGAGCATAGAAACATGGAACACCGAATGAACCATAGATAAACTTGGTGATAATGCAAGCTTGTAAGCCACCTTACCAACTCTCTCAAGGATCTCAAAAGGTTCGATGTACCTAGGGATGAACTTGTCCTTGTTCTCAAACCTCATCACACCCTTCATGGGTGAAACCCAGAGCAATGATCTCTCTCCAACTATGAATGTAACACCGCAAACCCTATGATTTGCATAACTCTTCTATCTAGATTGGACTGTACGAAGACGATCCTGGATCAACTTGACCTTCTCCAAGGCATATAGAATCAAATCGGTGCCTAATAACTTAGCCTCTCTTAGCTCAAACCACCCAACTGGATAACGACACCGTCTCCCATATAGGGCATCAAAAGGAACCATCTAAATGCTCGATTGGTAGCAATTATTGTTGGCACACTCAACAAGCGGCAAGGACTGATCCCAAGAATCCCTAAAATCCATATAATAGGCACAAATCACATCCTTCAATATCTGAATAGTGCGCTCAGATTGTCCATCCCTTTGAGGGTAAAATGCTTTACTCAACTCAACCTGTGTGCCTATCGCACATTATGCAACTCTCCAAAAATGCGATGTAAACTGCGTACCCCGATTATAGATGATGGAATGCGATACGCCATGAAGTCGGACAATCTCGCAGATATATACCTGAGCCGGCTGCTCTGAAGAATAGGTGGTCACCACTAGAATGAAATCATACGACTTGGTCAACCTGTCCACAATCACCCATACCGCGTCAAATTTCTTCTAAGTCCGTGGGAGCCTAACAACAAAGTCCATGGTGACAAGATCCCATTTCCACTCAGGAATATCAAGTCGCTAAAGCAAACCTCCCGGCCGCTGATGCTCATACTACATCTGTTGACAATTTAGGCACCGAGCTACATACTCCACTATGTCTTTCTTTATTCTCCTCCACCAATAGTGCTGCCTCAAATCCTGATACATCTTAGCGGCACCCAGATGAATGGAGTACCGCGAACTATGAGCCTCCTAAAGAATCAACTCACGTAAACTATCCACATTGGGCATACATAATCGGCTCTACATCCGCAACACACTGTCTTCTACGATAGTAACCTCCTTGGCATCGCCGCGCTGAATCGTGTCCTTGAGGACAAGCAAATGAGGGTCATCATACTAACAGTCTCTGATGCGACCGTAGAGAGAAGACCTAGAAACCACGCAAGAAAGAACTCGAGTGGGCTCCGAAACATCTAATCTAACATACTGGTTGGCTAAGGCCTGAACATCCAATGCTAATGGCCTCTCTGCTGCTGGTAGGTCTGCTAAACTGCCCAAGCTCTCTGTCTTTCGCATGAATCTGCACAAAATTGTTAGTAGCGTAGCATGAGTACACCATAGCGGTATCAAGTAAGTATGAGGACTAACCTCAGTAGAGTAGTGACGAGGTAAGTCGAGACACTCACTAGACATAAAACCTGTGCAAGATATTAACATAAAGCTAGCAATAGAAAGAACGTTAATGTAAGGCTAACAATGTAAATATTATTAATATAAAACCAACAAAGGAATAATAGAAACACAATTGGCAACAAGAAGAAAACGGGTATTAAAGCAACAACATAATCACAACACAGATAAAATATGAATGAACTCAAATTAGGAAAATAGATGACAATTCAAGTTATCAAATCGTTCCCAACACATGACTTACGGCAAGAATTACGCTGAGGCACCATACCTCGTAACCACGAATCATAAGCCACAATTCTGAATCTTACATGCATGGCACCTCATGACCACATTATTAATCACCTTCGCACGACAAAGTCCACATGCTACTATATACATTGTATCCGTGTCAAAATGCCAAATAAAATGTTCGAGATGTTTATTTAAATATAATAAGGCATAATAACAATCTTGAATAAAGTAAGGCGACAAATGAGATAATGAGTTTATTTTAGAAAACAAATAAAGTAAAGTACAATTTATACAAAATAGAGTATCAATTGAGTTTAGTTTAGAAATCAGTAAGGTAAAGTAAAATAGCATTTATAAATTAAGAAAAACATCAGATAAGTTAACCAATTAAATTAAAATTTGTTAAAGTAAGGCGTGATAACAATTTCATGTAAAGTAAAACATCAAATATGGTAACGAGTTTAATTTGAGAACCCAATTAAAGTAAAATATGATAATCATTTAAAAATAGTAAAGCTTCGAGTGAGAAAAGGAGTTCTATCTTAAGAGTCACACAAAATAAAGCATGTTAATAATTTTTTTATTTAAAACCGTTATGTTACCAACAACTCAACAAAGTATGATATGATGACTCGATGCAAGTACATTCATCTTAAAACTCTATTCACCAAGTAACATGGAGGCACATTAAAGCAACATAGCAAATCACGTAGAATGCATGACTCACATAAGAAGTCACAATCGTTCCCACACAAAAATATTAACAAATAGCCAAATACAATCAAAATATAAGTGAGTGATTTAAGGAAAAAGAATAACCGTTCAAATCAACAAGCCTTTCAAATATAGAATGCACAACAAAATCACACCGAGGTACCACACTTCATATCCACATTTCACAATTCAAAATCACAACCTTTCCTTATACCGCCACGTGAGCCTTACATTTAGATATTCTTACAAATATATTTTTCGAAAATAGCTACATGCACTTTAGCCACCATATGTCACCGTGTGGCTTCAAGTAATTCCCTTACTAGCAACACACACTTAAATCCTACCTTATGTCGCCGCGTGCACATTAACCCAAAACCTTATACCGCCGCATGCGCATCAATATCACAACATAATAATCAATTCGCACCACATGAGACCATATGCCACAACATTACTAAATCAATAATAACAAGGTTACCATAACACATAGCCCACAACTCAACCACAATGTGTACAAGAATCTCAATAATAACAACAACCAACAATTTCAACCACAACCGTGTTAAGAGCTTTCAAAACTACAACTTCAATAACTCAACAATGAAGGTATTTCCATGAAATAGAAATTTCAAATCAAATGCATAACTTCGGCTCGACAAGGAAAGAGATAGCACGAACTAGCAACTACAATATATGCATGAGAATAACTCAACAATGGGTGAAATAGCATGTAATAACAACTACCACTAAATGCATATAAGAGTAACCTCGACAAATAAAAAATAGATCATGTTATAGCAAACTTAGCTAAGGCATGTACGAATAAACTTGACAACGAAAGATAGGACAAATAATAGCAACTTCAATTAAATGCCTATAACTGACCTAATCTTTCACATAATTTAAATAGTACAATTAAATCCAAATCCTAAGGGGTAGTTCCCCCACGCAAAGTTAGGCAAGATACTTACCTCAAAGAAGCTAAATCAATACTCTAAGAAGCCTTTCCTATGTGAAACAACCTCCGAACGGCTCGAATCGTGCCAAAATAACTTAATATCATAAATAAAAGCCATAGAAAATAATTTTGAATAATAATGCTTCGATCTTTAATGAAAACTTAAAAGTCAATCCATAAAATCAACCTGGAAACTCACAAATTATGCCATTTTGATACGAGTCGAACCATACCATAATCATTCAATTCCGACCTCAAATCGGCCTTCAAACCGCAAATTTATGTTTTAGAATTTTTTTACTCAAATCCCCAATTTTTCCAATTCAAATCATTAATCAAACACTAAAATCGAGGCTGGAATCATGAAAATAATAATAAATCCGAGTCAACAATACTTAACCCAATCCAAGTAGTAAAAATTTCCTCCAAAATTGCCTAAAACCGAGCTCCAAAACCTTGTGAGAAAAAGTAACTAAATTGCGAAACAAGAAAAAATAAACACAGCAGATGTTCCAGCATGAATAAGGTCTTATATTATCCTGAAACACATAATTGATAATCCCACCATGGTCCTTACGAGATTACACCTAAGATAGCCTCTTGAATCACCCAATTTGGCCTTAAAACGAGGGAGGTATGATGTTTTGAAGTCTTAAAAGCAATTTGTAAATTTCAGGGATTTAAATGGCACTTTCGTAATTACTTACACAAGTGCAAATATGAAAATCTTTGTTTTAGCGCCCAAAACTCATTCGGAATCTTCTGGACACAAACCATATATGCATTTCAATCATAAAACATGCTATGAACCTGCTCGCACACTCACAATACGAAAAAGAGTCATCTTGACTCAATATTGACCATGGTCAAACTTCAAATCTTTAGCATAACTAGTTTCCCAACCAATGATCCGAAACACACCCGAGCCTCCTCAGGACCCATTGCAATCATACCAACAAGTAAAAATACATCATACAAACCTATCCAAAGCCTCAAAACACGCATAGGAATATCACAACAAAGAATCGAGGCTCAAACCGAATAGAATTTCTCTTAAATTGTTAAATCTTCATTCTTTCAAAAGAGTGTTCGAATCACACTTAAACATTTCAGATTACTTTCAAACTTTTCATACAAGTTCAATTCAACTATATAGACCTATCCAAAGTCTCAGAATACCAATTGGAGTCCAATAACATTAAAGTCAACTCTTAGTCAAATTTATGAACTCCTAACTTATTCAAATTGCCAACTTTCAACAAATAGTGTGGAAGTCTTCTAGGAACCTCCGATACCAAATCTTAACATACGTACAAGTCCAAACTATCATACGAACCTACCAGAATAATCAAAACCTGATTCCAAGCCCGTTTGCCCAAAAGTCAAACTTTGGTTAACTCTTTCAACTTAAAGCTTCTAAAACGAGAGTCATTCTTCCAAATCAATCCCAAACCACTTAAAAATCGAAACCAATCACACACGCAAGTCATAATACATAATATGAAGCTACTCATAGTCGCAAACCACTAAATAGAACTCTTAAGCTCAAAACGACCGGTCGGGTCGTTACACCAACTCGCTAGGTAAGCTAACTAACAGTCAACACAATTCAATTGAGACTAATAAGTTATCAATAAATAAAATAACTAAAATTTAATACAATAACCCAAGGACTGGTAATACAAGTGATGAGTTTCTAAAACTTAGAATAGACAAAACTGGTACGAAATAAGTACATCATATGTTCGAAATATACATAAACAGAGTTTACAAATCTAAATCAACCAAGGACAAATGGCAGCTATGTTCGGAAAGTAGGTACATTTTCTATTCCATCTTCTGCCATACACAACAACATCAGCTCCAAGATCTGCATGCAATGTACAGAAGTGCAATATGAGTACAACTGACCCCATGTACTTAATAAGTACTAAACCTAACATTAGGTTGAAAGCAGTGACGAGCACGGAAGATAGTTAGAGTCCAACCTCAAAAAGCGATAATAACATGAGATATAATAATCCTGGAAACAGCAAACAACTTAGAACAATATTATGCTCAGCTCAGTTATAGTTACGGAACTATAGACATGCTTTTCAAGTATGATAGTCAAAGTTTAAATTTTACTACCGAAATCAACTAAACATGAGTTTTATTAAAACAACCGCATTTTTCCAATTCACAACATCAGATAAGAATTTTCATTTACCAATTAGCATGAGGAAAGTACATATTTATGCCTACATGTCAATATACATGTCAAGTCTTCAATTATAATATACTGTCTAGCATGAGAAATATACATCTCTATGCCTATGTGTCAAATATTCATGTCAGATCATCAAATATCATAATACCCTTTAGAATGAGGAAATACATCTCATTTCCTATATGTCAAATATTCATGTCAACTCAATATCATCACAGTGAAACCATTAAGGATAACCACACTTAGCACACTCACGGTACCTGGCCCAAGGCCCTCACCAATGGGCCCTCAAATCAACTCCAATCATCCACAAATAGATAAATAACCCTCGAAAAGTCCACAGTAACCTATCCATGACATATACAATCAACCATCAACCTCTAACATACCTTCACCTCCACAACCAAGGAACACTCTGCCTCTGAGAATCCTCATAGTCTCCAAATCCCTAGAATGCATGAATCACCATATCTGATCCCCACTCCACCACTCGAATGACTTACACAACCCTCATACACAATCATCTCATTAGAATTACTTCTATAATTCTTTCGTGCCACATAGAAAAATCTGAACATCAGCAGTCGATCAACCATGCTAGTACCGTAATACCAATCAAGCATCCGCAAGTCCAACATGATCTGCCTACTGAAAGCACAACCTTCTCAAGTGATACCAGATAAATCCAGCATTCTTCTAAATATTTGATACTGTCCATGCTATCTAGAACTCCTGAACTTCCCTTTAAAACTGAACTACAAACTTGTACATGTAAATCTCAATCCCATACGTCGCACCCCTCTATCATACAATCATATGAATGAACGTGAATCCCATTATCAAATATGGGTCAAAAGTAGAATACATACTCAGTCAGCCAGAAACCTTCCACTCGATCCCATCCAGGAGAAAATCACAATGTGCAACAAACTCGTCATGTCAATAGAATATATCCATCTCAAGCCATGGTCGACACCATCGAGAACTCTTTGGAACTCATTTGCATATAATCAAGCCATCATAACTAAATCCCTCTAACTCAACCAAGTTACACAGATCGCCAAGCCCTGGAGCATTGCCACATCACACCTACAAAGCATCACCACATCAAAAGAACCAAAACAACCAATCATTTCTATTACTATGCTGATCCAAACCACTACCAAACTAGCCTATTTCTCCAAGTTCCTTCCACATTGCCTTCAAGTTAACACCTCTTCTTACTAGTACACTATGATCCTTAACCCAACGCTCACCACAAGATATCCAAACACGAAACCACATCGCCCTAAATCCCATAAGCCCATGTATTTCCTCTTAAACACCCCAAAAGTACCACAACTGTGATACTCACTCTGAAGAGACCTTCTATGAATCTGAAGTTGTTTCCATAACCTCTATGATACTGAAATGTAAAATCCATAATCATATAGAAATACCGCCACATGAGCATTAATCCCAAGCCATATACCGCCACATGCGCATCAATATCAAATTACAATAACAACTCGCACCACAAGTGCCCATATATCACAATTTGCCAACAATCAACAATATCAATATTTACAAAATGATAGCTCACGACTCCACCATAACGGGTACAAGAATATAAACAACAACAATAAATGTAAAATGCTCAACAAGGAAGATGTTTCAACAATAACAATTTAGCCTCAACATGATAACAACCTTCACAACTTTAACAATAACTCAACAATGAGAGATAATCCATAACCACATTATTTAATAAGAATACTCACAATGGAAGAGGTGACACGTAACAATGACTTCAAATAATGGAAATCAACAAGGAAGGGATAACATGAACAATAACTTTTGATAATGATTATCAGCAATAAAAGAGATAACATGTAACAATAATAGAGGATCAAGTTAAATTAAAGCATAAGATCAATTTATCAATTAGGATGTAGAACAAGTATTAACGAAATCATTTAAGGCACATAAGTATAGACTAACACAAGTAGAAATAGATTGACTATGAAAATTTAGAATATGATACTACAATTCAATTAAACCATGGAAGGAGTCTAAGTAGCCTAAACTGGTCAAATATCACGTACAACCCATGTACTCACTTCTCACCTTGCGTACACGACTTACACATAGTACAAATGAATCAAACAATACCAACCCTAAGGGGTAGTCTCCCCACACAAAGTTAGGCAACACACTTACCTCAACTAGGCCAATTCAACACTTGAAAATAGCTTTCCCCTTAGCATTCACTTCCATACGGCTCAAATATAACCATAATCGACTTAATATCATCAAACAATACTAGGGAAATCTATTACAATAGAAAAAGCTATGATCTTTACACTTTTCCCCAAAAGTCAACACGGGACTCGCCCTGGTCAAAACCCGAGTCCAATGGTAGATTCCATCTACCCATGACCCCACGAGTTCATATATATGATTATTTTCAAAATCCGAGTCCAAATCGACTCTCAAAACTCAATTTCTTATTTTTCAAAAACTTGACATGGTTTCACAAATTTTCACTTTGATTCACATGGCTTTGATGTTAAAATCTAAGATATGTTGATGGAAGATGATTAGTAATGGATTAGAATCACTTACCCAAGGTTTGTAGGTGAAAACCCCCTCTCCAAATCGCCTCCTACTGATTGTAGGCTTCAAAAATGAATGTGTTCAAATATCTCATCTCCCAGCCCTTTAACCAGCTGCAAATGTCGCATTTGAGATACAAGGTTTGTATTTACGAACCCTCGCAATTGCGGACCAAGGCTCACATTTGCGAACCCTGACAACATAAGTCAACATCGCATTTGCGATAAATGCTTCGCAATTGCGAAGCTGGGTACTTCGCAAAAGCCAACAAATGTCCGCAGTTGCGAACTTAGTCCAAAATTTGTTGCCTTAGCAAATGCTAAGGGGAAGTCGCATTTGCGACATTTCCCCCTTACTGTGTGACCTTCGCAATTCTGAGGTTGGTGCTCACAGTTGCGACATCAGAGCACCAATACACCAACTGTTCATTTTTAAGTTCAAACCATTCCGATACATGTCCGGAACTCATCTGAGCTTTCGGGGCTCCAAACAAAACATCCATACAAGTTTAAAAATATCATAAGAACTCACTCCTGCGATCAAAACACAAAAATAACATCTAAAACTATGAATCGAACACTAAAATGCATGAATTTCAAAGTAAAGTTCAAGAATTTCTAAAGTTACAACTAAAAATCCGAATCCTATCAAATCAACTCCAAACGACACCAAATTTTGCAGGCAAGTTCTAAATATCATAATGGACATATTACAAGTCCCAAAAGCAAATTCCGATCCTGATAGCTAAAAGTCAACCTACAGTCAAACTTTTCCACTTCAAATTGCCATATTTCGGCAAATCCACATAAATCAACCCACGGACTTCCAAAATAAATTCCGTGAAGACGCCCAAGTACGAA
The DNA here is from genome assembly GCA_000715115.1 of Nicotiana otophora. NCBI lineage: Eukaryota > Viridiplantae > Streptophyta > Magnoliopsida > Solanales > Solanaceae > Nicotiana > Nicotiana otophora. The sequence continues at coordinate 144,525 of AWOL01S0001222.1, read as the reverse complement.
ATCATGATACGAAGCTATCAGATCCATAAAAACTATGTTTCAGAGGCATTTTCACAAAAGTTAAAGTGTTGTCCACATTTTCTAATTTAAATTTCTAAGTCAAGTATCAAGGGTCCAAAACAACCCGAAAGCTCCCTGGAACAAAACTAACGAACCCTGAATAAAACTAATGACCGATTGGGTCGTTACATTCTCTCCCTCTTAAAACAAACGTTCTCCCTTGAACGTTCATAAGAACATACCTGGAGTGGTTAATAGATGAGGATATCAACTCTGCATGTCGTGCTCGGTCTCTCAGGTCGCCTCCTAGATCGGATGACACCTCTATTGAACCTTTACTTAAGCAATATTATTTGATCTCAAATTGCGGACCTGTCTGTCCAAGATAGCCATAAGCTCTTCAATGTAAGTCAAATCCTCGTCCAATTGGACTATGCTGAAGTCTAGTTTATGAGATAGATCACCGTAATACTTACGGAGCATAGATACATAGAACACCGGATGAACCACAGATAAACTAGGTGGAAAAGCAAGCTTGTTGGCCACATCTCCTATCCTCTCAAGGATCTCAAAAGGTTCGATATACCTAACTTGCCCTTCTTCCTGAACCACATCACAACCTTCATGCGTGAAACACGGAGCAAGACTTGCTCTCCAACCATGAATGCAACATCGCGAACCTTCTAATCTGCGTAACTCTTCTGTCTAGATTGGGATGTACGAAGCCGATCCTGGATCATCTTTAACTTCTCTAAGGCATATCGAACAAAATATGTGCCTAATAACTTAGCCTCTCCATGATCAAACCAACCGAATGGAGAACGACACCCTCTCCTAGATAGGGCCTTGTAAGGAGCCATCTGAATAATCGATTGGTAGCTGTTGTTGTAGGAAAACTCTGCAAATGGCAAGAACTAATCACAAGCACCCCCAAAATCCATAACGCAGTCACAAAGTATATCCTCCAATATCAAAATAGTGTGCTCTGACTGTCCGTCTGTCTGAGGGTGAAATGTTGTACTCAGCTCAACCCGCGTGCCTAGATCATGCTGAACAACTCTCCAAAAGTGCGATGTGAACTGCGTACCCTGGTCATAGATGATGGATACTGGTACACCATGAAGTCGGACAATCTTGTTGATATAAAAGTGAGCCAGCTGCTCTGAAGAATAGGTAGTCACTACCGAAATGAAATTAGCCAACTTGGTCAACCTATCCACAATCACCAATACCGTGTCAAATTTTGTCTGAGTTCGTGGGAGCCCAATAACAAAGTCCATGGTGACTTGCTCCCATTTCCACTCAGGAATCTCAAGTCACTGAAGTAACCCACCCGACCGCTGATGCTCATACTTCACCTCCTGACAATTTAGGCACCGAGCTACATACTGTACTATGTCTTTCTTCATCCTCCTCCGCCAATAGTGCTGCCTTAAGTCCTGATACATCTTAGCGACACCCGGATGAATAGAGTACCACAAACTTTAGGCCTCCTAAAGAATCAACTCATGCAAACCATCCACATTGGGCACACATAACCGGCCCTGCATCCGCAACACACCATCATCTTCAATGGTAACCTCCTTGGCATCGCCATGTTGAACCATGTCCTTAAGGAAAAGTAATTGTGGGCCGTCATACTGACACTCTATGATACGATCATATAGAGAAGACCGAGAAACCATGCAGGTAAGAACTCGACTGGGCTATGAAATATCCAATCTAACAAACTGGTTGGCTAAGGCTTGAACTATCCAATGCTAATGGCCTCTCTTCTACTGGTAAATATGCCAAACTACCCAAATTCTCCGCCTTTCGACACAAGGCATCATCCAACATATTGGCCTTCCTGAGATGATATAGAATGGTGATATCATAGTCCTTAAGCAACTCTAATGACCTCCGCTAGTGCAAGTGAAGATATTTCTATTTGAACACATGATGTAGACTTCGATGGTCGGTAAAGTCCTCACAAGGGACACCGTACAAATAATGCATTCAGATCTTCAATGCATGAATAATGGCTGAAACTCCAGGCCGTGGACTAGATAATTCTTCTCATGGGTCTTCAGTTATCGAGATGCGTAGGCAATCACCCTAATATCTCGCATCAACACCGTGCCAAGGCTAACATATGATGCATCACAATACAGAGTATAAGACGCCGAGCCCATAGGCAACACAAAAACTAGGGTTGTAGTCAAAGCAGTCTTGAGATTTCGAAAGCTTTCCTCACACTCCTCGGACCATCTGAAAGGAGAAACCTTCAGGGTCAAACTTGTCATAGGTGCAGTAATAGATGAGAAGATGTCACGATCCAACCCGAAGGGCCGCGACAGGCACCCGGTACCTTACTCAACCGAGTACCAACGTAACGTATCTTTCTTATTACATTATCATATACACGTAACATATGGGCCTAATAGGCCAATATCATCATTTATAAACTCAAAAAATAGGCCGACAAGCCCGTACAATCTTTCACGTACACGACATATGTCTACAAGCCTCTAAGAGTACATAAATGTCATAAAGGTCGGGACAGGGCCCCGCCATACTAATCAGTACATGTCCTAATCATACTGACCACATAAGAAACTCCAGAACAAATGGAGTGCACCAACATCTCCCACTGAGCTGATCGCCTACTTGGAGGACTCTTGACTTGTCTATCAAGACCTGCATGCATGAAACGCAACATCACCAGGAAAAAGGGACGTCAATACAAATAACGTACCAAGTATGTAAGGAATGAAAATTAGTAAATAATAGACATGAGAGAAACATGGAGCAAAAGACTTGTCATGTACGTCTGCATAGCTCTGTGAATCATTTCATTTTTATAATATCATGCATATGCATATAAATGTCATACCATGCATTGGTATATGCGTTCATAACATCATCAAGCTTCTGAGGGCATCCCATCATATCATTTCGGCCACTGTGGGCAAATCATCAACGTATACCAGCTGATCAGGTGGTGGTGCGTATATAACGCCATAACCTTTTCCCATATCCCATATACATATAATATACATATATACGAGTATATAACGCCATATGATCATGGGTCAATGCATATGTATAAATGTATGAAATGCATAAGAAATACGTTAATAATATTTTCTCGGAATGTCATAAAAATAATATGCCTTAAGAAATACGTTAATAAAACTTTCTCGGAATGTCATAAAAATAATATGCCTGTCGGATAAATTTTATTAAATACGTATTTTTCTGAGACCCATGAACAGAAGATATAATAATAATTCACATGGGAAATCAAGAATATAGACACCACTAATATTTCTATGAATAGAGTCGTTTATAGAAACTGTGCGTTTGCTCGTTTATTTCAGTATCATTTGGGTCATGTCAAAAACAAAAAAGGGATAGCCTTAACATACCTGAGCTGATTCTCTTGCCAATCCCTCTAACACATGTCAATTGCGAAAACACGTAACGGCGGATCGAAGTAGGGGAAATTTGTATGATATTCTTGAGAAAGATTGTATCGTACTCCTATAGATTTACAAATACCGCGTTGCTATAATATTAAATAGTCTTTGTATGAAATATTGAAGCAATTACGTTACCAGAATGATATCTCTTTGCTATTTCATTAAGAAATCTCATTGCTATGTAGATGAAATACAAGCATTTCACTTAATAACTTAGGAAGATGTCTTTGTATGAAAGAATGAAGCCACTCACGTTGTTAATGCAATTTCTTATCTTTGACGAAGCCTTACACGTTATATAGTAGTTGTAAGCATCCAATTTTGTGAATTAGAGAGACATTTAAGTCTTGGTGGTGTGGGCCCCACTTTGTAAGTGACTAAGCCACAAAATTCTCTTAATGTGCCACATTATTATATGGATTTAAGAGTCATATCTAACTTTACTCTTGGCTACCACGTTAGGTTCAAGAGTTTATCCAAACTCTTAATTAATCACTAATTCATTATTTAACTAATTAATCTCTCATTAACCAATAATCAATCAATTACCCACATAATTAAGAATTATCTCTAATTACTTAAAATACTACTCACTTTTAACACACATTATACACCTTACTATCATGGCCATGTGGCACCTTGTATGGTACTAGTCCATAAATACCAGATATTTTAGCTCGGGCCATATTTTATCCCAAAATGTCAAACTTTGACGAAATTCATTTTCTTCGATTTGCTTACCCTCTCACCCTCACGAATTTACTTGTCACTTGTTTGAAATAGCATAAAGCTTATAATCTCAAAATAATCTCATTCCCGAACTTACGTCTATTAACTTGCGACGAAACTTTAACGCACGGAAATGCGGGATGTAATATCTCATTTCCGAGCTTTCATCAATTTACTTATGGCGTACTTTCACGTATGAAAATATGGGGTATAACGGAAGCCCTCTATGAAACGATGATGATACCCGGCCAAACCAAGGAAACTCCGAATCTCAGTGGCTGAAGACGATCTAGGCCAACTCTGCACTGCTTCAATCTTCTTCGGATCTACCTTGATCCCCTCACTCGACACCATATGATCCAAAAACACCACCGAATCAAGCCGGAATTAACACTTTATGATTTTGCATACAACTTCTTCTCTCTCATGGTCTGGTGAACGATCCTCAAGTGCTTCTCATGATCTTCCGGCTATAGGAGCACACCAAGATGTCGTCAATAAACACAATGATGAATGAATATCAAAATAAGGTTGGAATACACTCTTCATCAGGTGCATAAATATTGCTGGGGCGTTGGTCAGCCCAAATGACATCACAAGGAACTCGTAGTGGCCATACCGAGTCCAAAAGGCAGTCTTCGGTATATCTGAATCCCGAATCTTCAGCTGATGATAACCTGACCGTAAATCAATCTTTGAGAACACTCTGGCACCATATAGATGATCAAATAAGTCATCAATGCGTGGCAATAGATACATATTCTTCACTGTAACCTTGTTCAACCATCAATAATCAATACACATGCGCATAGAATCATAATTGTTCTTCATGAACATGACCGGAGCACCCCAAGGCAACACACTAGGCCAAATGAAACCCTTATCAAGAAACTCTTGCAACTGCCTTTTAACTCCTTCAACTCTACTGGGGCCATACGATAAGGTGGAATAGAAATGGACTAAGTGACCGGTAACAAGTCAATGCCAATATCGATATCCCTATTGGGCGACATGCCTGAAAGATCCACTAGAAATACATATGGAAAGTCTCTCACTACCAGAACTGATTGAACGACAGAAGTATCAGCACTGACATCTCTCACAAATGCTAGGTAAGCATAACATCCCTTATCAACTATCCGTAGAGCCTTTAGAAATGATACAACCCCGCTAGGAACATAATATAATGCACCCCTCCACTCTAACCATGGTAAACCTGGCATACCCAACGTCACAGTCTTGGTGTGACAATCTTGAATAACATGATAGGACGACATCCAGTCCATGCACAAGATAACATCAAAGTCTACTATACTAAGTAACAGTAGATACATACGGTCCACAATAATAGCATCTACCACAGGCGTGGACACATAAACACGAGAACTCAAAGAATCACGAGATATATCCAAATACAGAGCAAAGTAAGATGACACATATGAATAAGTAGATCCCAAATCAAATAAGACTGATGCATCTTTATGGGAAACTGGAACCATACCTGTAATGACTGAGTCTGAATAAATTGCCTTCATCCTACTAGGAAACTCATAGAATCTGGCATGGCCTCCCTCTCTAGGGCGACCTCTACCCGCCCGTCTCCCACCCCTAGCTGGCTGTGCAGGTGGAGCGGTAACTGGGGCAGCAATCATGGCCTGAGAAGTCTCGAACCTGACTGAATTCGTGGTTCCTGAGTAGTCTGTGGAGGTGTACCTCTCTTGAGTCTGGGGCAGTATCTAACCATGTGCCAGGTATAGCCACACTCAAAGTAATCTCTCGGTGAGTATGGCTGTTGGGACTGACTCGATCCTGGTCAGCTAGACTGACTGCTGAAGGCACCCCGTGCAGGAAGTGCACTCGAAGTGGCTGAGCAAAGTGTGCAACCTAGGATATCGGAACAACCAGAGCACCCCCTAGAAGATGGAAGTTCTCAATGAACTGGACGACTTACTTAGCCTCTACCATGACGGGCTATAGGCGCAGCGTGACCACCGCTAAATCCTCCTGTAACCCCTCTTGGCCTCTCTGTCATCTCTCTCACCTCCGAGCAATATCAACCACCTGCTGATATGGAGTATCTTTCTCCAACTCTCTAGCCATATTGAAACTAATACCATAGTTGAGCCCCTCGATTAATCGACGAACTGCAGCGTGATGAACTCGCTCTCTGGATATAGAAACCAAAGTAGGTGCATGTCTGGACAAATCAATGAATCAAACAACATACTCTAACTCGGTCATAGTACCCTGGCGTAGCTGCTCAAACTATGCGCGCTATGCATCCCTAAGGGTTTGAGGTAGAAACTCCCTCTAGAAAAATTCTGAAAACTGAGTCTATGTAAGTGAAGTTACATCGGTTGGGCTACCCTCCTCGTACACTCGCCACCAGTCATACACTGCTCCTGTCACCTGGAATGTAGTAAAAGAAACCTCGCTCGTCTCCATTATACCCATGGTGCTGAGAATATGGTGGCACTCATCTAGGAAACCATATGCATTCTCTGAAGTGAACCCAGTAAAAGTAGGAGGGTGATACTTCTTTAACCTCTCGAGCCTAAGCTGCTCCTCCTCAGATGCTGCTGCCCTAACCACAAGCTGAAATAGAACAACAGGCTATACCGATATAACCTCTGGGACCTGATCAATGAACCTAGAGCTTTGATACTAACTTGTCACGACCCCAATTTCCCCATGTAGGATGTCGTGATGGCACCTAGTCTCTTCGACTACGTAAGCCTAACATTTGATAACAACTGAATAGATATAATTAACAAAATACTAAAACCAGTCTGATAAACGCGTACAAATTTCTGAAAAACATAATCTCAACCAAATACTCCCCAAGAGTGGTGGAACAGAGTCATAATCTCTATAGAAATAGACTAGAATATCTAATACATCATTGTCTGGAAGAAGTACAACAAGAAGTAAAACATGGAAGATGACTCTGGGGCCTACGGACGTGGAGCAGGTATACCTTGAAGTCTCCAAAGCATCAACTCAAATCAACTATAGAATCCGACACGGGCAGACGTACCTGGATCTGCACAAATATTATGTAGAAGCATAGTATGAGTACACCACAACCGTACCTAGTAAGTATCAAGCCTAACCTCGGTAGAGTAGTGACGAGGCCAGGTCAAGACACCTACTAGAATGTAAATAAATAGAATGAAACATAAGAACGGAAATATAATGGAAACCAGAGCAATAACTGGTACAAAACAAAACGATAGCATGAAATAATACCGGAACCAAACGTGGAAACAACATAAAGAAGCAACTAAAGAGAACCAAAATGGTCATATATGGATAACCACTACTAGAACAAGGAAGCACAAAACAACAAGAAATGTTTCCACTAAAACTCCTTGCAGCATGAAATAAACAACAAGAATCACAACGAGGTACCTCCTCGTGTACAATAAGAATCATCACTGAGGTACCGCCTCGTATAAACCAAGAATAACAACTGAGGTACCGCCTCGTATTCATATTCCTAAATTTCAATCACAATCATTCCTTATACCACCGCGTGAGCCTTACATTTGAAATAGGTTTTGAAAACATCTTTCCCAAAATAGCTACACGCACTTTAGACCATCTTATGAAGTCACATGGCTTCACGTAGTTCCCACCTTATACCGCTGCATGCACATTAACCCCAAGCGCGCCACATGTTCGTCATTATCATATTATAATAACAACTCGCACCACAAGTGCCACCCACATATTATAATTTTCCAACAATCAACAATATCAATGTTTCAACAATAATAGCCCACGACTTCACCATAACGGGTACAAGAATATTAACAACAACAATGAAAGTAAAATGCTCAACAAGGAATATGTTTCAACATTAACAATTTTGCCTCAACGTGATAATGGCGTTCGCAACTTTAACACCGATAACTCAACAATAGTAGATAATGCATAACCATGTTATTTAATAAGAATACTCACAATGGAAGAGGTAACACGTAACAATGACTTCAAATAATGAAAATCAATAAGGGAAGGGACAATATGAACAATAACTTTAAATAATGATAATCACCAATGAAAGAGATAACATGTAACAATAATAGAGGTAACAAGTTCAACTAAAGCATGAGAGAAATTTATCAATTAGGATGTAGAACAAGTGTTAATGAAATCATTTAAGACATGTAAGTATAGACTTACACAAGTAGAAATAGATTGACTATGAGAATTTAGAACATGATACTACAATTTAATAAAAGCATGGAAGAAGTCTAAGTAGCCTAAACTAGTCAAGTATCACATAAAACCCGTGTACCCACTCATCACCTTGCGCACACAGCTTTCACATAGCACAAATGAATCAAACAATACCAAACCTAAAAGGTAGTTCCCCCACACAAAGTTAGGTAAGATACTTACCTCAACTAGGCCAATTCAACACTCAGCAATAGCTTTTGCCTTAGAATTCACCTCTACATGGAACAAATCTAACCAAAATTGACTTAATATAATCAAACAATGCTAGGAAAATCAATTACAATAGAAAAAGCTATGATCTTTATACTTTTCCCAAAAAGTCAACAAAAGTCAACCCGGGGCTCGCCAGGTCAAAACCTGGGCCCAATGATAGATTCCATATACCCATGACCCCACGTGTTCATATATCTGATTAGTTTCAAAATCCGAGTCCTAATCGACTCGCAAAACCCAATTTCTTATTTTTCAATCACTTGACAAGGTTTCATAAATTTTCACTTTAATTCACGTGATTTTGATGTTAACATCTAAGATATGTGATAGAATATGGTTAGAAATGGATTAGAATAACTTACCCAAGGTTTGTAGCTGAAAATCGCCTCTCCAAATCGCCTTCTACCGAGTTTAGAGTTCAAAAATGAGAGAGTGTGTTCACAATTCCCGTCTCCTAACCCTTTAACCGGTTGCAGATGTCGTATTTGAGACATGCAAACCCTCGCAATTGCGGACTAGGCTCGCATTTGCGAACCCTGATAGACAAAGTCAACATCACATTTGATATAAAGGCTTCGCAATTGCGAAGCTTGGTACTTCGCAAAAGCCAACAAATGTTAGCAATTTCGAACTTAGTCCAAAATATGTTGCTTTCGCAAATGCGAAGGGGAAGTCGCATTTGTAACATTTTCCCACTTACTGTCACCTTCCTCGCAATTATGACATCAGAGCACCAGCATACCAGCAATTCATTTCTAAGTTCAAACCATTCCGATACATGTCCAGAACTAATCTGAGCCCTTGGGCTCCAAACCAAACATCCACACAAGTCTAAAAACATCATACGAACTTACTTGTGTGATCAAAATACAAAACAAACATCTAAAACTACGAATCGAACACTAAAATGCATGAATTTCAAAGTAAAGTTCAAGAATTTCTAAAGTTACAACTAAATATCTGAATCCTATCAAATCAATTTCAAACGACACCAAATTTTGCAAGCAAGTTCTAAATACCATAATGGACCCATTCCAAGTCCCAAAATTAAATTTCGAGCTCGATAGCTAAAAGTCAACATGCGGTCAAACTGTTTAACTTTAAATTGTCAAATTTCGGCAAATTCACACGAATCAACCCACAGACTTACAAAATCAATTCTAGGTATATGTCCAAGTGCGAAATCACGATACAAAGCTATCAAAGCCATAAAAACATAGTTCCGGGGTCATTTTCACAAAAGTCAAAGTTTGGTCAATATTTTCTAATTTAAACTTCTAAGTCAAGAATCAACGGTTCAAAACAACCCGAAGCTCCCCAGAATGAAACTAACCAATCCTGCAGTTCATAAAATCATAAAAACACATGTGTGAAGCATGAAAAGTGGAAACGTGGTGCAATTACATAAAACAAACAGTCGGGTCGTTACAGATCCGCAAGTATACCTCAGACCAAAACTAGCATAACACATGACCATGCAATATGATCGTCGATAGTAGACTCATACACTTGGCTCAAATCCATATATCACAACATTAAATAACCCCACAATACCCTACTCCATAACTACCATTGTTCCACACTGTAATTCTACTAAATCCTCCAGAAACGCATGTAAGACAAATCATGAAATACCTCAAACCATCTGTTAATCTCACATTCATTCTCATGACAGTCAAGCCAACTTCCTCAAGCGACCCAAAATCAAATTGCAACACATATAACCCATTGATAGAAAGAACTCTCCACAAAACATCTTAAGAATCACACATCTGGAGACCACCCTGCATGTGATAACTGATAACCCATATGCTTAGCCTCAAACTAGCATCTCTCTACACCTACCATGGTCACCACCACTATGCAATTGCTAAATCATTCCAAGACTAAGCTCGTCAACAAGACATAAGAATCTACTTTATACTACAAATGATCAACATGAAAGATCCCTCAACACGCTCATAACTCAAGATCGTACAACACATCAAATCAAGCACCCATAACCCTTTTCACATCCGAAGCAAACACTTCTTGTCACATCTAAATCATCTAGGCATAGTCCTTAGTCACATAATACTCATCATATATATGTCCAACCACTCACTGAGACATCAATTCCACTCCTAGGGATGATACCAAACATATAAGTCCAAATGCACATACTCAAACAACTAAAACTACCAAGACAAATCCGTGGTCTTAATCTGGCCTCAAATCCTCCATACTGACCCATAACCACAACACTGAGAACATATCTCGCACCTCATCCAGGACATCACAAGTCGTCGATGCACAACTGATACTGAATGCTCAAGATCGCGTACGAGTGAGTAGAAGAAATTCATTGAGATACACTTCAAGCTGCATTAGTGTCGCACGACAATGAAAGAAAGATGGAAAAGTTTCCTACATGCCCTGTAGCCTCTCGAACATAGGTATGGATGTCATCATATCGATCTGCAAGACTCTACTAGACACTTGCTCATGAATCATAAAACTTATGAACCTAGAGATCTGATACCAGCTTGTGTCGACCCAAATCCACTATTCATGATGTCACCTATCCCAACCTTCTAGGTAAGTTAACTAACAGTCAACAAAATTCACACGTTGGTTTGGGTTATGTATTAATGCAGGAAGGGCGAGTTATTGCATATGCTTCACGTCAGTTGAAGCCCCACGAGCAGAATTATCCGGTACATGATTTGGAGTTAGCTGCGATTGTTCACGCCCTTAAGATTTGGAGGCATTATCTTTATGGGGTGTCTTGTGAAGTTTATACTGATCATTGCAGTTTGCAGCATTTGTTCAAGCAGAGAGACCTAAATTTTAGGCAGCGCAGATGGCTGGAATTACTAATTGATTATGATATTACTATCCTATATCATCCAGGTAAAGCAAATGTAGTTGGAGATGCCTTGAGTAGAAATGGGGAGAGTACGTGTAGTTTGGCTTTCATTTCAGCAGAAGAGAGGCTATTAGCTTTGGATATCCAGTCCTTGGCCAACAGACCTGTGCGGCTAGATATTTCAGAGCCCAGCCGAGTTCTTGCATGTGTCGTAGCTCAGTATTCACTATTTGAGCAGATCAAGGCTGGCTAGGATGATGAACCACACTTAATGGTTCTTCGAGAAACGGTACTACGAGGTAGTGCCAAGGCAGTTACTATTGGTGCGGATGGTGTTCTGTGACTAAAGGATCATCTGTGTGTTCCTAATGTGGATGAACTGAGGAAAACGATCCTGGAGGAGGCATACAGTTCTCGGTACTCTATTCATCCAGGTGCTACGAAGATGTATCGTGACTTGAGGCAGTATTATTGGTGGCGACGAATGAAAAAGGACATAGTTGAGTATGTAGCTAGGTGTCTAAATTGCTAGCAAGTTAAATCTGAGCACCAGAGGCCAGGTGGCCTACTTCAGAAGATGACCATACCAGAGTGGAAATGGGAACAAATTACTATGGACTTTGTAGTTGGGTTACAATGGACCTTGATGAAGTTTGATGCAGTTTGGGTGATTATTGACAGGTTGACCAAGTCGGTACATTTTATTCCTGTTGTGACTACATATACTTTAGAGAGGTTGGCCCAGATTTATATTCAGGAGATAGTTCGGTTGAACGGTGTGCCAATTTCCATCATATCAGATAGAGGCCCTCAATTTACTTCATATTTCTGGAGAGCATTACAAAGTGAATTAGGGACCCGTGTAGAGCTCAGCACAACCTTTCATCCGCAGACCAACGGGCAGTCAGAGAAGACATTTTAGATTTTGAAGGATATGCTCAGGGCATGTGTGATTGACTTTGGAGGTCAGTGGGATCGTTTCCTGCCTTTGGCCGAATTTGCTTATAATAACAGTTACAAATCCAACATCGAGATGGCTCCATTTGAGGTTTTATATGCCCGTCGATGCCGTTCATCTATCGGATGGTTTGAGCCCGGTGAGGCTAAGTTATATGGTAAAGGATGCCTTGGAAAAGATAAAGTTGATTCAGGAGTGACTTCGTACAACACAGTTCAGACAGAATATTTACGCGGATCAGAAAGAGCGTGATTTATCATTTATGGTAGGTGAAAAAGTTCTCTTGAAGGTTTCGCCGATGAAGGGAATTATGAGATTCGGGAAGAAGGGCAAGTTGAGCCCAAGGTTTATAGGCCCATTTGAGGTGTTGAGACGAGTTGGGGAGGTTTCTTATGAGCTTGCATTACCTCCCAATCTATCAGGAGTTCATCCGATTTTCCATGTATCTATGCTCCGAAAGTATCATGATGATCTATCACATGTGTTGGACTTCAGCACAGTTCAACTAGATAAGAGTTTGGGTTATGAAGAAGAGCCATTTGCCATTGTTGGTAAACAAGTTTGCTAGTTGAGGTCCAAGAGGATTTCTGCAGTAAAGATCCAGTGGAGGGGCCAACCAGTCGAGGAAGCGACTTGGGAGGCCGAGGAAGATATACGGAGCAAATATCCACACTTACTTAGCACCCCAGGTATTATTCTAAACCTGTTCGAGGATGAACGTTTGTTTAAGAGGTAGAGAATGTAATGACCCAACCGGTCATTTTAACTTTTAAAAAACCCATTCCCTAAAATAAAACTCTCCGAACATGCTTTTATTAATTTATGACTCGCGAGGATGGTTGGTTCGGGATTTGGAAGTGTGTGGGTTGAAATCGGAACACTTGGTTCCTTAAGTTAGCTTTAAAAGGCCAAGTTTGACTTCAGTCAACATTTTGAGAAAACGACCTCAAAATCGGGATTTGACGGTTCCAATAGGTTCGTATGATAAATTTGGACTTGGGCGTATGTCCGAATCGGGTTTTGGATAACCTGGGAGCGTTTTGACGCTTAATAGTAAAAATCAACTATTTGAAGGTTTAAAATTATTTAAATTTGGGTTGGAGTAGGATTTTGAGTAATTGAAGTCCGTTTGGAATTCCGAGTTTGGGAATAGTTCCATTTAGTGATTTAAGACTTGCACGCAAAATTTCGTGTCATTTCGAGTAGTTTAAGTATATTTCGGCGCATTGGAAGTAAATTGAAAAACTTGAAATTCTTAAGTTTGAATCAATTTGGTTTAGGGTATGATTCTTAGATTTGATATTGTTTTGCGCATTTTGAGAGTTCGAGCGAGTCCGCTTTATGATTTCAAACCTGTTGGTATATTCGGGCGGGCCCCCGGGGGTCCCGCGTGTTAACCGGACGAGGCTCGGACCAATTTTGGGAAATTAAGCAAGGATTGAAGCTCCCAGCTACTGTCATAATCGCACCTGCGCTTGGACAGCCGTAGGTGCGAGCTCGCAGGTGCGAGCCACCAATCGCAGGTGCAAAAGAGAGGAGCCTGCCCAGCCATCGTAGATGCAGAGTAATTTGGCGCACCTGTGAACGCGCAGGTGCGAAGGTCTTGTGCGCAGAAGCAGAGAGATGCGCAGGTGCGAAGGAATGGGCGCACCTGCGCTTGCGCAGAAGCGAGCTCTTTTTCCGCAGGTGCGGAACTAGGAAAAGAGGGAAAATGCGCACCTGCGAGGAATTTCCGCAGGTGCGAAAGCCGCATGTGCGGTACCTCTTCCGCAGGTGCGAAAATCACTGTTGGGCAGAATGGTTAAAAGTCGGGGCTCACACATTTTGAGCCCATTTTTCCTCCATTTCCGACGATTTCAGAGCTTTTGGAAAGGGGGTTTCAACTAGCAATTAAAAGGTAAATTAATTCCACATCCCTTGAGTTAAATACATAGATTATAGGTAGATTATAACTAGTAAATCTTAGAAATCAAAGATTTAGATTAAAAACCTAGATTTTTATAAAAGTGAGATTTTAACCACGAAAATAGTTATGCAATTGGGTAGAAATTATATATTTAAGTTCTTGAGATTATGAGTAACGTTTTCATCCAAAAATTTCCAGAATTCGAGTACGTGGGCCCGGGATGAATTTTAGAAATTTTTACCATTTTGGATAAAGTAATTTACTTAATAGATAAATTTCGAATCATTTAGCATATATTAAATAATTTGCATAATATTTGGATAGTTTCTGATCTTTCGGCGTCGAATCGAGAATTCAACGCGACGTGGTAATCAGAAAGTGGACTTTGAGATGAGGTAAGTCTCTTGTCTAATCTTGTGAGGGGAAAATTACCCCATAGGGATTAAATTAAATATTTGTTTCTAATTGCGGGGGCTACGTACGCACGAGGTGACGAGAGTCCGTGCGTAGCTACTATTAATGCACAATCCGAGTAGTTTAGGACTCAAAGCATGAATTACATGTGTACATTGTATTCTTTGTTTAATTAGTATTAATTGATATATATGAATATATCGTGAATTGTCAGATAAAGATATTGAAGGATGGAAATCTCATATGCTTGATTTTCTGTTTAAATTAATCAATTGTTAAAAGAAATTGTTCTTTCTCCCGAATTTATCTTATAATAAATATACTCTCCTTCTGAAGGTAGATAAGAAAATGTCCTCCTTTCTTGTGGAGCGGGCCGAATGCCTCGGCAGGATAGATGCATCTATGAATTGCGCCGCACGTTCCTCGGCAGTGTACACGATACTCTGGATCAGGCCGTACGTCCTAGGCAGAAATCGTGCTTAATAATAATAATTACACGATACATTAATAGTTACTTCAGCCTGCGAAGCTAATTGATAAATTGGAGAATCCTTGGAATTTAATGAATTATTATTCCTGCTTGTTAAGGAATTAATTGTTCATATAAATGAGATTTAATTGATAAATTAGAAATATTTGAATTGAAGGAATTTAATTGATATATTTAGAATTGTTGCATTTGAAGAAAATTTTATTATTCTCGATGGTTAAATAAAGTATTGTAAATTCTGTGAATCATGCTGATTTAAATATTCTAGTTGCATTTTAATTATTATTATTGACCCATAGTGAGTGTCAAAGTCGTCCATCTCGTCTCTATCACTTCGAGATTAGGCTTGATACTTACTGGGTACACGTTGTTTACGTACTCATACTACACTTGCTGTACTTTTTGTGCAGGACCTGAGGCAAGTACTAGTGGGGGACCTATCGTCTTACACCCACGTTATCTAGAGGCATAGTGGTGAGCTGCCTTTCTGAGCCGTTCTGCAGCTACTAGTGTCTCTCCATGTATTTTTCATTCTCTCTATTTTTATTTCAGACAATAGTTGAGGCTTTGTATAATCTATTAGATGTTCATACACTTGTGACACCAGGTCTTGGCACACACATTGATAGAATTTGGTATTTTATTATTTTTTTTGGTTTTAAACTTTGTCAATGTATGCTTAATTTATTAAGTTGGCTTGCCTAGCTGTAGTGTTGGGCGCCATCACGACCTATAGGTAAAATTGGGTCGTGACAAGAATGGTGAAGTTAGTGGGAGTGTTGTAATAAAGTGTGAACATAAAATACGTGAGGGTCAATGTTCCGATACCCACCAATGTTCCTACTTCCACACAAATACAAAATATTATTCCGGTTGTGAAGAACACACTTTGATAACACCGAGCAGTATTTGGATGAAATACTTCATGAAGAAACTAACTCACAAATATCCAACACAAGTAAAACACAAGAAATTCCATTAAAATAAAATCTCAAAGAGTAAGAATATCAGCTATTATAGATGATTACGTGGTTTATTTGCAATAGTCAGATTTTGACATTGGACTTAATAAGGATCCTGTTTTATTTTCTCGGGCCATAGAAAGTAATGACTCTTAAAAGTGAATTGATTCCATGAAGAAAGTGTTCAAATACATGGAATATAATAAAGTCCGGGATCTCGTTGAATTGTCAGAAAGATCTAAAAGATTCGGGTGTAGATGGGTCTTTTAGACTAAACGCTATTCCAATGGCAATATTGAACGATCTCATGATTGTAAATCCGTTGACAAAAGGTTTACAACCAAAGATATTTAAAGAACATGCACATAGAATGGGTCTTGCTGTATTTATTATTGATCTATTTATGATGTTTTGACACTCTGAACTCGTTTATATGTTTTTGATAAACATTAATAATTTCTTATTTCTCATAAGAGTGTACACATTATTGTTTTAAGATATTATATCATAAGTCTTATTGTGGACCATAATATTTTATAGCATATGGAGCTGATACGATGAGTTGCTAATATTATAGTATATGGAAAGGAGTATGTAGACAAAATATATATAACTGTCATAACTCACATTTAACAGTTTATTGTATTATGGTATATATGATGGACATAAAAGAGATTTGTTTATGCACAACTAATGAAGTATGTTATTAAATATTAATATGGTGTGATTATTGGGCCAAGTGGGAGAATGTTAAATTTTTTCTATTATGTATATGGCCCAATATAATAACGCCCGTAATTAATATTTAATTAAAGGGAAAATCTCACTCGTTCGGTCGGTTACTTGATGGACGTACTAGATTATATCTAAATCTCTATAAATTGGTCCTCCTTTCACCCATTAGGGTTATCATTTTTTTTTTTACATACAATTCCATCGTTGACCGTTGTGGCAATGTAAGGGTAGGGCAAGAAAGTAGAAACCAATTTCAACTAACGCCTCTGCTTCGTGATAATGGTTTCTGCTTCAGGTATTTTTCGGTAATGAGTTTTTGTGTAAGATTATCATGTTCAAGATCCTTATATGCATTAAAATATTTAAGTTTACAAACTGATCCCACCAAAATAAAATTCACTTGATATCTATGTAATACAACATAAAATTCAAAATATTTTATCATCTATATTGCTTTTAATAAAGCGAAAGGAGCAAAGTTTTCTTACTTACTCAGTGTGCTCTCACTACGTACTTCAAATATCCCTAACAAAAGTTGCAGGACGAGGAAAAGCGCTTATTTTGCTAAGACATATAAAAAGTGGGTGAGTGTCAATTCTACAGGAAAAGAAAAAAGTTAATACTCTGAACTTCGCCTAAACTTAACATCTTTGTCAATTTTCTACCTAAACTATCACATATTCTCGAAAATCCCCATGAATTATATTTTTCTTTATAATAAACCCCCCTCATCACATTCTTACTAATGTATATAATACACTCTCTAAATTATTTTTTAATCTGCCAAGTGGCAATCTACGCGGATATTTATTTAGCTTAATCTAAAAAATAGACTTAATTAAGATTTTAATACTTTTTATTATATCATTATAAAAAACTACACGATAAAAATAAAAAAAGTGGCTAGGGTTAAAACTAGTGGGTCAATTATAAAAACCTTAATTTCTCTTTGCTCTCATCGGAAAATGGCTACACTAATCTCTCAGTAGCGATTTTCTTCATTAATCTTGGTTCTAACATCGATTTCTTTGTCTATTCTTGCTTGTGTTCGAAAATCGGGATAAAAACTAGGGTTTCTGCTCCTGAATCGGTGTAGAAGACTAGGATTTTGATAGACCAAATTCTGAAAATTGTTGAAAGGAGATACCTAAGCCGTTAAAGAAAATAGATACATGTCGTATTTCTTGATTCCCTAATTTCTTGAAAGGAATTAAACCTTATCTTCTATTAATACTTGAAATGGTATTCTTTCTTTCAAATAAATTTGGGTAAGAAATGAATGATGGATAAAATGAGAAAGATAAAGAAATAAACTCAGAAATAACAAGAGAGAGGAAGAATTTTAGATGGATTCAGATAAAGAAAAGGAGAAGAAAGATGAAAAAATGGAGATGAGGGGTAAACAAAACGAGGAAGGAAGGTGAAATATAAAGAAAAAAGGAGAAAACAAAAAGAAATATATATATATTTTTTAAAAAAGGGCTAATTAGCCGTTAGACATTGTTAGGTGGGATATTTTAATGGCTTTTTTTAGCTTTCACGCGCTCTTGAGCGATTTGTTACACACATTATGCCCATAAGCGACCGGGGAATTTTATTATGAAGGGGAATATAGTTCAGAAAATTTTAGGAGACATGTGATAGTTTAGGTGGGCAATTGATAAAAAATATATGATTTAAGCGGATTTTAAAGTATTAGCTCAAAAAGAAAAAGGTACATAGGCTTTTCTCAAAATATTTATCTCTTCCTTTTGGAAAATATTACACAAAATTCTCAACCATGTCCAATAAGGAAAGTGGAGAATGTGCCTGATCACTCTCCTTTTTCTTAACTGAAAAGGTCACATCAGGACTTGAAGTTATATGTGTATTGACATTCTAACAATTTCTTTAGAACATTAGTGTACTTTAATATGTCATACCATATTATTATTTATCATTTATTTTAAATTACCAATCAATACTATTACTAAATTATCTGCATATATATAATTAGTGAGCGGTACAAGTATCACTGTAGCGTCAGTGTATCGAAATTACACTATAATGTTATGCAATTTGTTTTTCAAGACTCACCGTTATAGTGCTGGAGCTTGTCTTTTCACATACAAAAACACGTCAGCTAATAGCTGTAACCAAGTAGTTTTTCAAAATAATGGTGCCATGTGTATGTAACTAAAAATTAAGACTGTTGAAATTTGACTCCACTAATCCACTTAATTCTTACTATATTGGCCGCTTATTTTTGTAATCTTACTGTGTCGGTAGATATTTAAATTTTATTGGATTTAAATCCATAAAATTATTTGGATTGTACTTTAATCAAGATATATTAGTCCAAATTAATATTATGGGTTAATATAGTTAGATTAATTATATTAGTCAAATACATATGGATTAAATAAATGAGTCCAAATCTACTATGCTAGCCCATTCGATTGTGCTACAAATGATGAGCCCACTTCATTAGAGGCCCAATATGCCATCTTCCTAGAGGCCCGGTTTAGTGCCACGTGTAAAATGACGTGGCACGCTAAGTCAAATGGAAGATCCAATAGGATCATGCCACATGTCAAAATGACAAGGCATGCTAAGTCAAATTAAAAAGTCAATAAAACTGCACTACATGTGCAAGTGACATATTCCGGCCAATCAAATGTGGCCATGTCACGCTTCAATCTGGTTGGTTGGAAAGAGTTTATTTTCATCACAACTCTTCCCTTCCACAACTATAAATTTAGGTCTTCATAACTCAGAAAGAGGACCAGAAGTGATAACAAGAAGCAAGAGAGAGCTCATGGATCAAATGCTGCAAATTCCTCCACAAGTTTCAAGCTTCAAGCAATCAAGTTCAAGTTCAAGAAATCAAGTTCAAGCTCAAGAACGAATAACAAAACAAGATTCAAGGATTACGAGTTCAAATCAAAGTTCGTGCTAGTTGAATTCAAGATCATCATTCGTGACAACATATATAGATTCAAGATCAAGCTCAAAGGCCCTTGAATTTATATCAGAAAAGTAGAATCAAAGGATCCAGAGATATTGTACCACAAACTATTTGAAATCAAATACTACAATTGTTGCAATATTTTTCGATCTTGATTTTATTTTCTCGATACAAATTTATTGTCTACAAATTCTGGCATGCCCAGTGGGACCATCTCTACCTCTCATCTCAACTTTTCAATCACCAAATATAATGACCCGACCGGTCGTTTTGAGAATTACCGTTCCGTTCGTTGGCTTAAGATCTCTAGAAGCTTTGTAATAGGTATTATAACTTGCGTGCGTGGTCGGGTTCGGTTTTCGGATGATTCGAGGTTGATTTGGAAGAACAATTCTTGTTTTAGAAGCTTAAGTGAAAAGAGTTGACAAGAATTTGACTTTTGTGAAGACGACTCCGGAATGGTATTTTGATGATTCCAGCAATTTCGTATGGTGATTTTGGATTT
Organism: Nicotiana otophora; assembly: GCA_000715115.1. Lineage (NCBI taxonomy): Eukaryota > Viridiplantae > Streptophyta > Magnoliopsida > Solanales > Solanaceae > Nicotiana > Nicotiana otophora. Next base: position 124,109 of record AWOL01S0001222.1, on the reverse strand, counting down.
ACGCATTTGCCAGATTTTGATTTGGAGGTCTGTAGGTTAAGTTGATGCATTTTGGCGAAAATGGGAAAGTTGAAGGTCTGAAAGGTTGAGAGGTTTGACCGGGAGTTGACTTTATGGATATCGGGCTCAGATTGTGATTTTCAAGAGTTGGAATAGCTTCGTTATGTTATTTGGGCATGCAAAATTTGAGGTTATTCCGAATTGATTTGATATGATTCGGCGCGCGTTATAGAAGCTGAAAGTTCATAAGTTCATTAAGTTCGATTTGTGGTGCGATTCATAGTTTTTATGTTGTTTGATGTGATTTGGGGCCTCGAGCAGGTCCGCGTTACATTTTGGAACTTGTTGGTATGTTTGGATGGGGGTACCGGGGCCCCGGGTGTGTTTCAGACGAGTTTCAGATGGTTTTCATGCTTTTGGTCAGGTCTGTTTCACGTGCGTCGCACCAGCGCATTTTGGAGCACATGTGCTGGGTCGTTTCTGCATTCTTCGTGTCGCTTCTGCTATGTTGGAGCCCGGGCGGGAGTTTCGGGTCTGCGAGGGAAGGATCGCGGATGAGATCGTCGCATTTGCGTGTATTGTGTCACATGTGCGAGGAAGGCCGCTTCTAGGGTTTATTATGCGCTACTACACTGTCGCAGGTGCGACTGCTTTTCCGCAGATGCGTTTCCTTGTCTGGTAAGTTATTTTCGTAGATGCGAGCCATCGCTCGCAAATGCAGGCTCGCATGTGCGCTTTTTGGTCCGCAAATGTACAATCTCTGGCAGAAAGGTTATATGTCGAGGGTTTGGCCATTGTTTTTATCATATATTGAGTTGCAGACCTCGAATTTTAGCGATTTTTGAGGTGTTCTTCACGTGTTGGATTGGGGTAAGTGTTCTTTATACGGATTTAATTTTATTTTGTGATTCTTTATTTGTTTTTAACATTAGATCAGTGATTTGTATGAGAGAAAAGTGGGAATGTTTGTGAAAAAAATTTAAAAATGTAAAATGAAGATATGAAGGACGATTGGATGTAGTAACTGGATAATTTTGGTATGGTTGGACTCGTATCGGTATGGGTGTTCGTATTATGTAAAATTTGTCATGTTTCGAGGTGTGAGCCCAGGGTTTACTTTTTTGGTTGACTTTTTAGTTTTTATTAAATATCGAAGCTTCATTTTCCGGAATTGTTTCCTATGGTTTTATTTTTTATATTATGTTATTTTGGCTAAATTTGAGCCATCCGGAGGTTGTTTCATATGAGGAGGTCATTTTAAAGTATCAGTTTGGCTTCTTTAGGGTAAGTATCTTCCCTAACTTTGTGTGGGGGAAGTACCCCTTATGATTTGAGTCGTTTGTGCTAATTGTATCATGTGACAGCCGTGTACGTGAGGTGACGAGTATGTACTCGGGCTTATATGTGGAATTGACCGATTTAGACTCTTAGGCTTCTTTCATGTACTCATTTGGACTTGTTAGCACATGTTGTATCTTTTATTCGTCATGTCTATTATCACATGATTTATTCGAAGTTGTCGTTACATGTCATATTCCTTACTTGTCGAGTTTGCTCTTATATGATTTATATGAAGTTGTTATCACTTTCATCATTATGTGATTTCTTTTATTGTGAATTTATTCTTAGTTGAAATTGTTGTACATGATATCCCTTTTGTTGCCGGATTATTCTTATGCATTTAGACGTAGTACTGGTTTGTTCCATCTCTTTCATTCTTAGCCTAATTCATATACTAGTTGTCAAAGTTTTCCATTTCATAGAAATACTTTCATTATTGAGTTTATCCTTTAGCAATTAATCGGAATTGAGGTTATCAAAAGTCATTAAATCTATTTTAATTGAAGTTGTGGTAAGGGGGGGGGGGTCTTTCCTTGTTGAGTTACTTTCTCATTCCTTTTGTTGTTATAGAGATTTTATACACATTATGTTTGAGCCGTGGGCTATTTGTTGTGGAAATATTAATATTGTTGGATCTTTGAAAAGGTTGTGGCCTATGAGCACCAGTGTTATGAGTTGATATGTCGTATTGTTGTGATGTTAGCATTTGTAAATTGTTGTGTGGTTTTTGGTTATTGTTATGCGGAGTATAAGGGTGGCATTTCACCGTTGTTGTATGCGGAGTATAAGGGTGG
>AWOL01S0001222.1:110767-121136 GCA_000715115.1 Nicotiana otophora | reverse complement strand
GGTGTTTCCTTGTTGAGTTACTTTCTCATTCCTTTTGTTGTTATAGAGATTTTATACACATTATGTTTGAGCCGTGGGCTATTTGTTGTGGAAATATTAATATTGTTGGATCTTTGAAAAGGTTGTGGCCTATGAGCACCAGTGTTATGAGTTGATATGTCGTATTGTTGTGATGTTAGCATTTGTAAATTGTTGTGTGGTTTTTGGTTATTGTTATGCGGAGTATAAGGGTGGCATTTCACCGTTGTTGTATGCGGAGTATAAGGGTGGCATTTTACTGCTGTTGTTCTGCGGAGCATAAGGGTAGCATTTTATCGTTGCTGAATGTACAGAGTGATAAGGGTGGCTAATATGTTATTGTTCAGGCGGAGTGATAAGGATGATTATTATACGGAGTGATACGGGTGGCTATCAGAGAGATAAGGGTGGCTAATGATATTTTGATACGGGTGGCTATCAGAGAGATACAAGTGGCAATGTTAGGGATGATGTGTGATGGCTCGGGGACATTGTGTTGGTGATTTTCGTGTGATGGTGTGCTTTTCCTTGTGTTTGTCATACACCTTACGTGACTTGTTTTGTTGCTTTAATGAGTTACTCGATGTCCTTGATATTGCTTGTTGACTCGGGCTGCAGTAGTGCACTCGCATGAGCATACACTGTAGCACGCCACTTATACTAGCTCATGAGTACGAAACTTGATGTTTATTGATCATGCCCATGTGTTGTTGTATTATCTGTGTCCATGTTTATATTGTGAGCCTGTGACCATGCCGGGCGGATTGTAATTGTGAGCTTGTGACCATGCAGGGCGGATTGTGGTTGTGAGCCTGTGACCATGCGAGGCAGATTGAGATATTGGCGCGTGATATGTCCGTGCGATTGTGATTCGAGATGTGGGCATGAGGTGCCATGAGTACATGATGATAGGTCGAGACCTGCGACTTATGACTATGAGATGAGGTATCACAGAGTGATTTCGTTGTGAATCTTGTATTAGAACGACTTGTCTAATTTGTTGTCCTGTGTGTTCCTTATTTGGTTTCAATGATACTTCACAGTGTTCTTATTGTTTTACTATTTATATCACATGTTAATTTTGTTGCCATTTACTGATTTCCGTTTTCCATTATTAGCTTTATACTTCTATATTACACAAGTTATTTTGTCTAGTGAGTGTCTTGACTTGTACGCTGTTACTACTCAACCGAGGTTAGTCTTGATATTTACTGGGTACCAACCGTGGTGTACTCATACTACACTTTTGCACATTTTTGTGCAGATCTAGGTACTTTGGAGTCTGTTGATTGTTAGATAACAGATCAAATATTGCTGTGGAGACTTCAAGATATACCTGCCGTCGTGTTCGCAGACCTCGGAGTCACATTGAGAAGTTATTTTTGGCATAATTTATTTCTATTCCGGAATAGTTGTACTTAGAAATTTACTAGTGAACCCAGTAGAGGTTATGACTTGTACTACCGGTTTTGGGATTTTTTGGCTCTATTTAGAAATTTCTGCTTCATATTTAATAGTTGCTGGTTGAATTTTGTCATTAATTCAGTAAGTGTTCGGCTTACCTAGTCTTAAAGACTAGGTTCCATCACGACTTCCTACGTAGGGAAATCGGGGTCGTGAGAAGTTGGTATTAGAGCTCTAGGTTCATAGGTGGTACGAGTCATAAGTGAGTTTAGTAGAGTCTTGCGGATGGGTACGAAGACTTCTGTACTTATATTCGAGGGTCTATAGAACTATAAGGAAAAATCTCCACTTCTTTCATTCCTGTCGTGTGGATTTGGGATTTGGAAGTTTGAGCCTTTGTATCTTTATTCTCTCAGAGATGGTGAGGACACGCGCTACCAGATTAGGTGAGCAGACACCCACGCCCCCTGCTAGAGCTGTAAGAGGTGGGGCCGATGAGGGGCACGTGCCGTAGCTAGAGCACCCTCCAGAGCAACAGTTGAGGAGCCGCCAGTAGCTGTAGTTGGGGGAAAGGCATCAGAGGCGCTTGTTGTTACCCCCAGACTTCATGAGACTTTAGAGCAGTTCCTCAGCATGTTTGGTACATTGGCTCAAGCGAGATTGATCTCCCTTGCACCAGCTACTTTACAGATTGGAGGACGAGCTCAGACTCCTACCGCCGATACTCAAGAGCAGTGGGCTCACATTGGTCATGTTCTGGGTGTGGTGCTAGTATGGACTGTTATTTCGGTTCAGCCTGAGGCCAGGCCAGGGGCATTAGAGGAGGAGCGGCTTAGACTTGCGAGGTTCAAGATGTATCACCCTCCTACTTTCAGTGGTTTGGCTTCAAAGGATGCATATGGTATTCTAGATGAGTATTGCCGTATTCTCCACACCATGGGTATTATGGAGGCGAGTGGGGTTGCGTTTACTATATTTCAGCTATCATGAGCAGCATATTAGTGGTGGGAAGTTTACGAGGAGGGTAGTCGATGCAACTTCACTTTCATGGACTGAGTTATTAGATATGTTCTTGAGGGAATTTGTTCCCCACACCCTTCGGGAAGCATGGCGCGCAGAGTTTGAGCGGCTGTGTCAGGGCACCATGACGGCGTCCGAGTATGCCATCAGGTTCAATGAGTTATCCCGTCATGCACCTACTTTTGTTCCTACAGTTAGAGAGCAAGTCCGCAGATTCATTGAGGGGCTCAATTATGATCTTAGATTCTGCATGGCTCGGTAGTTGCAGACTGATACTTTATTTCAGCAGGCGGTGGAGATTACTAGGATTTTAGAGCATATTCGGGGTGAGGAGAGGGGGGATAAGGAGACCAAAAGGTCTTGAGGTTTTGGAGGGTTCAGTGGATTCTACTCTTCAGCTATGACCCATCATGGCAGAGGCTCGGGCAGTCGGCCAGTCCAGTACACACTTCAAACTACCCGTGGTGCTCTAGTTAGTTAGGGTACTCATGTGAGGTAGTCATCTTTTAGTGCACCACCAGCACAGGGTTCCTACAATGGTTATTCCAGTTATCCGGCACGGACTCAGTATGATCATCCATGCCCGCAAAGGGGTTGTTATGAGTGTGGTGATACTAGGCATATCATGAGAGAATATCCCAGACTCAGGTGGGGCGGATTTCATCAGAGCACTCAGGCTATGAGCTCCATTCCAGTTGCTACTCCACATGCACAACCAGTTAGGGGTAGAGGACAGGCAGGTAGAGGGCGCCTTATAGGGGGAGGCCTGGCACATTGATATGCTTTCCATGTTATGGCTGAGGCCGTTGTACCATATGGTGTCGTTATAGGTATGGTTTCGATTGTTATAGAGGATCATCATTCTTATTTTGATTTGGTTTCTCTTATCGGGGTGAGTGTTCTTGTCTTACTTCACATGTGGGTGAGTTTCGTGATTTTGTACTCTACTTATGTGTTTACCCATATTGGGAGATTCTATAGTGGTAACCCTTGTCTATCGTTTTTATTTGTTCACTATTTAGAGCTATGAGACTAGAAGTGACTTTCGGTTACTCATTACGGTAGGTTTTGTTATGATTTCTAGATGGTTTGATTACGATTTGTGATTTAGATTCTCTACCGGCATGGGGAGTTCCTTATGTGTTATGATTTTGTTTCTCAGAATTAAATTAAGGAAGGTTGCGGTTGGTATGATGTGTATTCTACTTGTCATTAAGAGCTAAGAATGGTATCCCCACGTACTTATGATGTATTATATGTTTGAACCTGTTTGTGTATTGCGATAAGGTCGTATGAGAATAAGATCCTTGTGATTAGTTCATATGTCTGATTCTCCCTTGTGGCGTTTATTCGTAGTATGGTACTGATATACAGTTGTGCTTGTCGGGCTTGTTTGATAATTCTCTCATGTGTTTCTCTATGCATATTTAGTCATATTCGCATTGTACTTATTGGGTTTTAGCTTACGAGGTATGTGCCCATGTGGCGTTAGATGTGACTTGTTAATTCAGGTGAATGGTTATGAGATCCTCATGTTTCTTGCATCGTTGTCAGTGTTTTGAAGGTTTGGGATGCGGTTTTAGCTGAGATGAGGTTATTTGTCGATGTTGTATTTGATTATGGGTAACTTTGGTGGTCAGAGATGCTGTTATGGGCATATGTGTGGTGTGCTACATTGTATGTTTGTACCTTATGGGTGCAGTCATGAGTTGTTGCAGCCGGTTGAGGCTGATACCGTGTGTTGATATGGGAAACAGATCTTTGGGAAATGATCGGATAGTGAGAATTTGGTTCTAAGGCTTATTAGTGTGGGTTGGAAGAGAAATATTCAATCGAGATGGTGGTGTTGGGCCTATGTGGATTGGGGTGGCGTGGGATCACCCTCAAGTATAGGTATGGTAAGTTCATTCAGTGATTTGATGACTTCAGAACGGTTCTTGGCACGTTCGAGGGCGAACGTTTGTTTAAGATAGGGAGGATGTAATGACCCGATCGGTCATTTTGAGAATTACCATTCTCTTTGATGGCTTAAGGTCTCGAGTAGCTTCGTAATAGGTATTATGACTTGCGTGTGTGGCTCCGGGTTCGATTTTCAGATTATTCAGGATTGATTGGGGAAAATAATTCTTGTTTTAGAAGCTTAAGTGAAAATAGTTGATCGTAGTTGACTTTTGTAAAGACGACTCCGGAATAGTATTTTAATGATTCCTACAATTTCGTATGGTGATTTTGGATTTACGCGTTTGTCCAAATTTGGATTTGGAGGTCCGTAGGTTAAGTTGATGAAGTTTGGTAAAAATAGGAAAGTTGAAGGTTTGGAAGGTTGAGAGGTTTGACCGGGAGTTGACTTTGTGGATATCGGGCTCGAATTGTGATTTTTGAGAGTTGGAATAGCTCTATTATGTCATTTGGGACTTGCATTCCAAGAGGTTATTTTGGATTGATTTTATATGATTCAGTGCGAGTTGTAGAAGTAGAAAGTTCATAAGTTCATTAAGTTCGATTTGGGGTGCGATTTGTAGTTTTGATGTTGTTCGATGTTATTTGAGGCCTCGATCAGGTCTGCATTATATTTTGGAACTTGTTGGTATGTTTGGACGGGTTCCCGAGGCCTCGTGTGTGTTTCTGACGAGTTTTAGATAGATTTCATGCTTTTGGCCAGGTCTGCTTCCGGTGTGTCGCTCCTACGCATTTTGGAGCGCAGGTGCGGGGTCGCTTATGCGTTCTGTGTGTCACTTCTGCGATGTTGGAGCCTGGGCGACAGTTTCACTTCTGCGAGGGAAGGATCGCAGATGCGATCGTCACATTTACGTGTATTGTGTCACAGGTGTGAAGAAGGCCGCTTTTGCAGTTTGTTGTGCGCTTCTGTGTTGTCGTAGGTGTGATTGCTTTTCCACAGATACAGATTACGCAGGTACTCTTCTTGGTCCACAATAGCGGAATTTCTGGCAGAAAGGTTATAAGTTAAGGGTTAATCCATTTTTTAATCATATCTTGAGTTTGGTTGTGAGACTGTGATTATGCAGGGCGGATTGAGATATTGGCACATGAGTTGTCCGTGTGATTGTGATTCGAGATGCAGGCATGAGGTGCCGTGAGTACACGATGATGGGTTGAGACCTACGACTTGTGACTAAGAAATGAGGTATAACAGAGTGATATCATTGTGAATCTTGTATTAGTATGGCTTGTCTAATTGGTTGTCCTCTGTGTTCCTTATTTGATTTCAACGCTACTTCACAATGTTTATTGCTTTATACTTATATACTGCATAGGTTATTTTTTCTAGTGAGTGTCGTGACTTGTACCTCGTCAGTACTCAACCGAGGTTAGTCTTGATACTTATTGGGTACCGACCGTGGTGTACTCATGCTACACTTCTGCACATTTGTGTGCAGATCCAGATACTTCGGAGTCTGTTGATTGTTAGATAGCGGATCAGATATTGCTGTGGAGACTTCAAGATATATGTGCCGTCGCGTTCACAGGCCTCAGAGTCACATTCAGAAGTTATTTTTGGCACAATTTATTTCTATTCCGGAACAATTATACTTAGAGAATTTCTAGTGGACTTAGTAGAGCTTATGACTTGTACTACCAGTTTTGGGATTTGTTTAGAAATTTATGTTTCATATTTAATAGTTGTTGGTTGGATTTTGACATTAATTCAGTTAGTGTTAGGCTCATCTAGTCTTAAAGACTAGGTGCCATCACGACATCCTACGGAGGAAAATTGGTGTCGTGACACCAAAGTTCAAGTACATCAAAATGGCAACTTCAGATCAACTTCCACCAAAGTTGCTAATTCCAGGTTCTATGATGATGTGGAAAACATCCTCGCTGTTACCTTTGGAAGCTTTGTACCAGTTATGAGAAGCAAAGAGATGTCATTAGGAAAAAAAGCACCGCAAGTGCCATCCACATCAACCCCTGTTTTTGGACCTTCATCTTCAAAAGGATCAAGATATTCTACAAACATACGTGAAGGAGGAAGCGATATTACTGAAAACATTAAGAAAACTCTAGCTCTGCTGGACCTCTACAAATCCAAGAACTCTGATGTGAATGAGGTTAGTGATACTTCAAGTGAGGGATCCTCCCTACTTACACCGCATAATCTGAGTCAATAAAGGATATCTCTATGTGACAATCCATGCTACTCTCCATCATCAACAATAATCTTGCAAGCCACGGTGACAAACGCTTCATCTGTGGAGGAGCAGTTGGCAAACTTGACGGAAGCAATCACTACCTAGACCAAATACATGCAAAATCAAGATGCTAGAATTGACAAGCTAACAAACAGGGTGGGAATCTATATTGAAGAAGAATTCACCCATGTACCTTGCAAGCTCCCAGAAATTTAAGAGATTGGTCCTCCCCCACAATAAGTTGCATCCACTAAAGAAATTCTAGTCTCTTTGGAAGGGATGGATCCAATGTCAACTGAAGGAGTTCATCAAAGGAACAATTAAAAATAAGTATGAAGTTGTTGTCAAGTCCTGTCTTACATACGCGAAGCAGTATACTGCAAGGATCGATATGCTGAAAATGCCTGCTGGCTATCAACCTCCAAAGTTTCAACAGTTTGATGGCAAAGGAAATCCAAAGCAGCACATGACACACTTCGTTAAGGCGTGAAACAATGGTGGGACTTACAGAGATTATCTCATCAAAGAGTTTGTCCCCTCACAAAAAGGAAATGCCTTTGACTGGTACACAGACCCCGAGGCTGAGTCTATTGATATCTGGGATCAACTAGAGCAAGGCTTCCTTAATCACTTTTATAACATGAGATTTACTGTGCGTATGATAGAACTTACAAATACTCATCAACGAAAGGGAGAAACAGTTATCGACTTTATCAATCGTTTGAGGAATGAAAGCTTCAACTGCAAATACAGGCCTAGTGAACCTTCTAGCATAGATATGTGCATCCAAGGCTTGCATTGGGGACTGCGCTACATCTTGCAAGCTATCAAACCTAACACATTTGAAGGATTTGCGACTCGTGTCCATGACATGGAGTCGAGCATGGCCTCCACTGGAAATGGAAGGCTTCTTATCTATGAGCCTCACAAAAGGAATGACAATCAAGAAATCAGAAAATGTAGCAAGTTTGTACCCAAGTCTGAAAACAAAGAAGCTATGAATGTCAACACATCACTTGTGGAGTTCACAACGAAGGTGAGCAAGAAGTAGAGTACGGAATCCACTTCTTTTCAGGATAAGCCAACTGGAAAGTTGACTCTAAAAGAAATACTAGAGAAGGAGTACCCATTTATGGATTTTGATGGCCAGCTATTTTTGAAGAACTCCTCGAGTTAAATCTCATTGAGCTTCCGGAGGTGAAGCGACCAAATGAAGCGGGAAAATGAATGACCCAAATTACTACAAATACCATCCACTTGTGCACCCTATGGAGAAGTATTTGTCTTCAAGCAAAATGTTATGGACTTGGCTCGTGAAAATAAGATCGTGCTTGAAGATGAGAAAGCAAGTGCAAACCAAGTCTCTATCACCTTTGGTTCATTCAATCCAGATGAATTTTGTAGTTTCAAAGAAAGTAAATATGAAGAATTACTGGAGAACAACAAGGTTGAAGTTGATCAACCTAATGATGATGAAGGTTGGACGTTGGTGACTCATCGAAGAAGCCACAAAGGAAGCCCACAAACAAAATCAAAAGAACAACCAAAAATGAAAATGAGGGTAAAGAGACCAAAGAAACAGAGTCCAGCTAAACGTTTAAAGAAAGTAAAAGTGGAGGTGTACCACCCTCTAATGCCACGACATCAAGTGACTTTGGAGGAGTTCTTGCCAAATTGGTTCCACACAAAGATTTCCCATTATGTTAGTGAGGCCTTTTATAGCCATGCTGGTAAAGGGGAAGAAAAAGGTGATAACCTACTGTTGGCACCATCTTTAGAAAAGCTCGTCGAGTCCATTACTCAAGAATTTAATGCTTGTGAGGAAAATGTTACATTCACAAATGACGATATTCTACTAGGTGACACTCCTCATAACCGCCCATTATACCTGGTTGGCTATATGCGCGATGAAAGGGTACATCAAATTATGGTTGATGGGGGATCCTCAATGAACATCTTGCCAATTTGCACTGTGAAAAAACTTTGTATTCCCATGAAAAAACTCTCAGAAAGTCGTGTGATGCTTCAAGGATTCAACCAAGGGGGCAAAGAGCCATAGGCACGATCTGGGTGGGGCTCACCATTGAAGATATGCAATAAAGAGCATGGATGCATGTAATCGATGCAAAGACTTCATACAACATCTTGCTTGGAAGGCCTTGGATACATGTGTAACGACACGGTCAGTCGTTTTGATAGTAATAATCCCGATCCCCTATTTACTACTTCTCTCATATCTATTTCTGCTATTGTGACTTGCCGGGTGATTTTGTTTTGGTTTTTAGAGTGTTTTGGGACACTTAGTCCCTAAATGGAGGTTTAAGCCTTAGGATTTGGACCATACTCAGAACTGTGTGAAGACGACTCCGGAATGGAATTCCGGCAGTTCTGTTAGCTCCGTTAGGTAATTTTGGACTTAGGTTCATGTCTGGATTGTGCTTTGGAGGTCCGTAACTTATTTAGGCTTGGAATGGCGAAAGTCGAAGTTTTGGAGATTTTGACCGGTAGTGGACTTTTTGATATCAGGGTCAGATTTTGATTTCGGAAGTTGGAGTAGGTCTGTAATGTTGAATATGACTTGTGTGTAAAATTTGGGGTCAATCAGACTTGATTTGTAGGTTTCGGCGTCGGATGTAGAAGTTTGAAACTTCGAAGTTTATTAGGCTTGAATCAATGTGTAATTTGTATTTTTAGCATTGTTTGATGTGATATAAGGGCTCGACTAAATTCATGTGATGTTTTAGGACTGGTTGGTATTTTTTGGTTTAGGTCCCGAGGGCCTCGGGTGTGTTTCGGATGCTTAACGGATCATTTTAGAATTGTGAAGAATTTAAGAATTTTCTGGTTCTTCAGTTGCTGGTTTTCTTCTTCGCGTTCGCGAGGGGATTTCTACGTTCGCGAAGAGGAACTGGTGGCAGGTGGGATTTGTGCTTCACATTCATGATGGATGTCCCACATTCACAAAGCTCTGAGGTAATGTTTCTACGCGTTCGTGATGAGGTCTCGCGTTCGCGTTGAGGAAGTTGGTCGACTGAGTCTCGAGGCCATTTTGCCTAGGCGTTCGCGATGCTGGTTCTGCGTTCGCGAAAGGTAGAGCTGAGTAACCTTCATGTTTGCAAGTAGATCATCGCGTTCACGATGAAGGATTTTGGACTGAAGCAATTTTGTGATTCGCGAACGCGAGGGTGTGGCCGCATTCGTGAAGAAGGGATGCCTGGGCAGTATTAAAGTTTCCAAAACCGAGGGTTGGCCATTTTAATCAAAGCTTGAGATAGGGAGCTCGCATATTGGCGAGATTTTAATGGATTTTCAGAGATATCGATTGGGTAACGATTCTTAACTCCTTCATGGTTATATCCCACTAATTTATGGTTGATTGCATCATTTAATTTCAGATTTTGGGGTTTAAATTGGGAAATATTTGGAAGCACTTCTTCAACAAAGATTTCGAGTTTTGAAAGGGGATTTGTGGTCGGATTTGAGTAATTTTTATATGGTTAGACTCATGAGTAAATGGGTGTTTATATTTTATGACCTTTACTCGATTCCAAGACGTGGGCCCGAGTCGACTTTTTAGGACGAATTTTGGAATTTTTATTAAAATCTCGATTTCATTAATTAGACTAGTCTATTATAGTTGTATTTATGATATGTAATTATTTTTGTCTAGATTTGGGCCATTCAGAGTCGAATATTCGTAGAAAGGGCATTGTGACCGATTGATTGAGCTTGGTTCGAGGTAATTGGCTTGCCTAACTTTATGTGTGGGGAGGGGG